>PISX010006141.1:0-100359 GCA_004024625.1 Mellivora capensis
AACTAGAGGGTATCATGCTTAGTGAAATAAGTCAATCAGTGAAAGACAACTATCATATGATATCCCTGATATGAGGAAGTGGAGATGCAACATGGGGGGTTAGGGGGGTAGGAAAAGAAGAAAAGAAACAAGATGGGATTGGGAGGGAGACAAACCATAAGTGACTCTTAATCTCACAAAACAAACTGAGGGTTGCTGGTGGGAGGGGGTCGGGACAGGGGGGTGGGGTAATGGACATTGGGGATGGTATGTGCTATGGTTAGTGCTATGAAGTGTGTCAACCTGGCGATTCACAGACATGTACCCCTGGGGATAAAAATATATGTTTATAAAAAATAAAAAAATTATAAAAAACAAACAAACAAACAAACAAACAAAAAAGATATATTCCTTGAAACCTAAGCCAGGTTACTGGTTGTGAATGGAGTGGGAGATTTCTAGTCATCTTTTCTTCTTATTTCCTCAGGTATGCCTGGAGTGGTTTAGCTCAATGTCTAATGTTCAACAGAGTAAATTTTTTGGGGAAAAAAATCCCATTATCCCAACGTGAGAATAATAATGAGCAACCAGCACGGTTGTTTTAAGGATGAACTAAGAGGGATAATGCATGTGAACACAAGTTTCAATCTCTAAAAACATTTACCAGTCCTTGTCATATATAGCAGTGTAGAATATGGCCATTACCCAAATTTTCCTGAAAACCTGGACAAAACCTGGTCTAAAATCCTGGACTCACTGGTCTGAGCCAAATGTTATTGCTATAATATCCAATAAAACCATCAAGTCTTTCTTATGGACTCTGGTTCAATAAAACCAGCCAAGTCCAGATAGATCCAAAATCAAATCACGACCCCCCAGTCATGAAATACTAGTTAAATTTGTTTCTGAAGCCCTTGTCTCCACTTCCCATAGATCTCCCCAGACCAGCTAGCTCCCAGGTAATGTATTCCACACCTTGCATCCCTATTTACAGACCCTTGAGAGAAATCGCACTTATGCCCGATGCTGTTGAGTTGGGAGCACAGTTAGAAATAGTTTTGAAACTGCTTATTCTGGAATCTCCAAATCATGGATATGTGCAGTAGTTGGAATAGTGCTGAGGTTGAGGAGAGAAAGGAGACAAAAGTGTAGAAAGAATTTATTTTTAAAGGCTTAAGAACAATGATTTTAATAGTATCCTCCCTCTCTGCTACTTTTGTCTAAAAAAGTGATGCAGTTGGGGTGCCTGGGTGGCTTAGTGGGTTAAAGCCTCTGCCTTCGGCTCAGGTCTCGATCCCATGGTCCTGGAATCGAGCCCCACATCGGGCTCTCTGCTCAGCAGGAAGCCTGCTTCCTCCTCTCTCTCTCTGCTTGCCTCTCTGCCTCCTTGTGATCTCTGTCTCTCAAATAAATAAATAAAATCTTTAAAAAAAAAAGTGCTGCAATTAAGTGAGAAGTTATATAGCCGCAGCCTTAAAATTCCCAGTTCCTGCGTTAAGACAGACTTCAGTCCAATATCTAGCATTAATACTTCCTGTGTATGTTCTTATACAAGTGACTTGACTTTCTAATTAGTGATTTCCTTATAGGCAAAATACTAGTCTCCCAGGGTTGTCATGAGGATTAAATCACACAGTTCCTTACCTGCAGTTATTAGAAGATTTCATTGCCATATGGCCACCCTCTAGAAGTTCCAAATCTGGGCTTTTTTATTAGAATTTCATCCCTGAAGTTCCTGGCCATGATGTGGAGTGTGTGTGTGTGTGTGTGTGTGTGTGAATTAACATACCACTGTATTAGGACAAGTAGCATACGATCTCCTTCCTTTTCCTTCCATCTAAACAGAGTAGTAAAATGATGAAGAGTGTAGACTCTGGATGCAGTTGCATGGGTTTTAAATCCTAGAGGCATTACCATTTCTGTATCATGTTGAACAAGTTAAATAATGTCTCTGACCTCCTCTGTTTATTCATGTGTAAAATGAGAACAATATTGATACCACCACTGTGGGGTTTTTAGTAAGGGTTCAATGAGTTATTATATGTAAGTGCCAGAGAAGTCCCCAGGACATAGAACATGCTATATGCATTAGTTATTAGTATTAATAATTACATAATTTTTATTGTTTAGTTATATGCTGATTATAAAACACAACTGGTATCAGTGTTCCCAAATATGTCTTAAGTTCATTGATTCCATATATCATGTCATTTAATCTTCATCAGCAATCAAGTGTGGGAGGTACTTTTCCCATTATACAGTTGAGGGAATAAGGTTCATAGGTATAATTAACTTGCCTAGCTCCTACAGACTTAGTGTCAGAAATGGGGGTTAATCTTGATCTCAGTAACTCCAAACTTCACTCCAATATCTCACTAAAGAGCAAGGAAATTTGCATTTACAGATCACTTGAGAAACCCCTTTTTTTTTTAATACTGCCTTCCTGACTCTCTTCCACCCATGGTGGGGAAAAAATATCCATTCCCTTATGGTCCTATATATTTCCATACTTTGTTGCCTTTTAACACAGTCCACAGTTCATCGTAGATCTAAAGTGACAGACCTATAAAGGAAATACCACTAAGTATAGCTACACTTTGTGGGATGCCTGACATTCCAGGCTTAGTACTTAGACATTGACAGTCTTTCTCTCATCCATTCCACAGAATGGTTCTGTATGATGGTGCCATTATTGCATTTTTACCAGGTAAAAATTCAGAGATTAAGTATTCCCCAGGCACTCCTGCTGCTATATAGCAGAATTTGGACTTAAGCAGGCTGGTGACCTAATACTTAACTATATCTTACCCTGTAAGAAATGGACAAACAGTATCAAGACTGATACTGAGACTTTAGTTCATTTTATCAAAGATTCAGGAGAAAGTGTAACACTCCACATACCAGCAGGTGGGTGATCAAATTAGGTAGTGTGTGTGTGTGTGTCTCTTTCTCTCTCTCTGTCTCTCTCTATCTCTGCCTCTCTTTCTGTTTCCCCTCTCTCCCCTGCACCCTTCTCTCTCCTTCCACCTTCTCCTTTTCTCCTCCCACACTCCCTCTACCCTCCTCCCTCTCTCTCTCCCTTCCTACCCCCCTCCCTTTCTTTCACTGACTCCAGCTTGCCATGGACAAAATAGAAATAATTAAGTGTCAATAACTAAAGTTTATTCCTGGCAAACAGCTGATGAGTATTTTCAGAGGCTCCTGTTTTTTGACCTTTACTGCCCTAGACAATGACGGAATCTTGTTGAAAGCTCTTTAAGCTGAAATTAATTTATGCTCGACAGTGATTAAAAGAGAAAGTGAGAAGGGGATGGAAATTAACAAATCCATCTTTATTGCCGAGATCCCATTATGATTATAAGGAGAGGGAAAAATCGACGTGGCGGGTGCCAGCTGCAATCTGGTAAGGAGTTTAAACAGCCCGTCCTGCTTAGGAAGTGTCCTTGGGTGGACAGATTTATCTGTCACTGAGGCTCTCAGAGAGGGGTTTATTTATCAACAATTGGAAGGCTGAGATCCTTGGATTTGCTTTTGGAATAAGGTTCCAGAGAGAAAGCTGCCAGAAGGATAGGCCAGGGAGCTTGACAGATGAGGCCTCTTGAAAAGTAAATTCTGCAGGCGCTTCCACGAACAGAGATGGCTGAATTGTCATGCTCTGGGTTCTTGTTGGGCCAGTTTCATCATTGTATGCCTTTAAGAGCTGATATATTTGCCCTTCATCATGGGTTCCCTGGTTTGGCCTTGAAGCCAACGACCTTGTTTTGTACCTTTCTGGCTCCACATAACTCTTTGGACAATGCACCATAATGAGACTAAGCAAACACTGAAGAAGACCTTACCCCCATATTCCCACTTCAGTCTTCGAATATCGTATGTGCTTCACACCTTCTGTGCACCACACTCAGTACAGGCAAAAGAGATAAAGATTTCAGGCAACACAATACCTCTGTCCTCCTAGAGCTCAGTAGAGAGAATGAGGCTTATTTCCCCTTAAAATTAAAATTGGAATTCCTCAAGGACAATCCCAGACTCATGCCATTTTGAGAGAACTGATACGTGCGGAGAACTCATTGTATGCCAAACATTTGACACATGATGTCTCATTTAATACTGGAAACAATGAAATAATTTTTTTTTCTTTTCTGATTTTGCAGTTGAGTGAATAGAGACTCAGAGAGAGGAAGTGACTTTCCCTAGAGCACAGAAGTAGTACAGATGGAACCAGAGACTCTCCACCTTGACTTAGTCTACACTGGGAACTGGGCCCTTCTCCACATGAAAGCCATAATGGTGAAGCCCCTAAGACGGGGCCTGACTGTAGATTTTAGTGAACATCTTACTGGCTTTCTGACCCTGGGGAAAATCATTGTATCTGCCAATATATTAATTTTCTCATCTGCAAAAGAAGGGATGATCCTCTGCCTTTTGTGTTTCACAGGTTAATCTGAGGCTCAGAGGAGATAATGTGTCCAAAAATGATTTGCAAATGTAAACTATTATCATTATGTAGTCCAGCCTCTACTAATATATGGACCTACTTCATAATTGGGCATTAATCATTTATATTTAAAAAGAATGAAACAGATAAGGTTATATCACCTCATGCAGAAGTGTAACTAAGAGGACAGATGTGTAAGGTATGACTCCTCCAATTTGCTTTAATTATCGTTGGACATATACTCAGGAGAAAAAATTGACTTATTTCAAAGCAGACAAAAACACAGTGAGCTGAATATCTGAAAATGTTAACAAAAAAGATAATGATAAAATCATCCGTGGTTTGATTTTTTACTGTAATCCCATGGAAATCAGTATTAATAAGAGGAGCAAACTGACAGCTTGCTTAGTCCTTAAGGAGGAAGTTGTGTCACTGTGATCATGTACAAGTTATGGTGGTTGCCTCCAAGGAAACTTTAGGGGATCAGAGTTGGGATCATAGAGGTCACCAACTTCCCTAATGACTTTAGGGAAATCATTTTATCTCCCTGGATCTCAACAGGAAGTACTTTCTACTTTTGTCCATTCATCTTCCTTCAAAATACAAATCTTGGAATTCTCTGAAATTCCTGAAATTCTTATTCAGAATGAGAGAGGAAGAAAAAGAGCACCCTTGATCACTTGACCCATAATTCTACTCAGTTCTTCTAGAACTGTTTATCACATTAGTGTAGGAAACAAGAGTTATACTATTCATGCAGACTTGAATACACAGTGACCCTTCCTATAAGTAAGTATGGCTCAAACAAAGTTTTGAATTTTGAGTCAGATTAGCAATTTCTCTTTCCTTAGAGGGAAATTGGCAGGTAAAGAGAAGATGATCACAGGCTGAAGTTACATGGCTTAGGGAGAAAAAACATAACATTAGCTTCTCTGCAAGGCTATAATTATTTCCCATACCTGGGTCCATTCAGTGGGTCCATTCAGTGGGTCCACATTGGTCAGAACAATACTCCTCATGCTGTGATCCATAGAATATGAATTTCACAAGATATCATAGTCATTACTTTCTAGAAAGGATTCTGTGGGGGGAAGTGTATTTGCAAAGTACTGACTTAAACAGTTTACCAGATTTCTTTATTTCAGGACTTCTTTGAGTTCTTGTTACACTGGTATGCATTATGAGTCTCTAAGAGGGGATGTAATGTATAGAATACTGAAATATATTTAACCAAAAGAAGTCATTTAGAATGAGGCATTTCTGTGATGAATGTTATGGTAAACAAATGCATTTTGGAAAATGCCAGTCTAAAATGTAAAGTCCCAAGCTAGGTATACTTCCTTCACTACCAACACTAATATCTCAATGGCTGATTTTTCTTTCATGAAAGTTCTTGTTTGGTGGATCCTCCCGGGAGGTAACTGATAGTTTGTGAGCTCAGAGAACCAAGCCCCTTTTACCCAGTGGCTCTGCTCTTTTAAAAGCCTTCACTTCTAACCACATGGCTGGGAGAAAAAATCCAGAGCTGGGAAAGTTCCCAAGCCAGCCCATGGACAGATCTAGAAAGGGCACACAGTACTTCTTTCCACATTCCCCTGCTAAAGGCTCAGTTATACTGCCCGACCCAGACACAAAGAGGGCTGGGGAATGTCTCCATGCCTAGGAGGAAAGTAGAAAGTATATACCACTGTCTCTTTCATACTAGTCACTTTAAAGCTCTTTGTTCTTTGTCCCCCAAATTACCTGACATGCTCCAACTCAACACACTTTATGTTCTGTCAACTTAGTTCCTTCCGTTCAGTATTGTTAATTTTGCACAATTTCACCTCCTTTCTTTCCTTCCCTGTGTCTGAGAGGAAACCCAACCCATCTTACAATTCTCCATTATAATGTCACATTTTCGATGATGCTTGTGTGCTCCTTCTCTCTCTCTCTCTCTCTCTCTCTGGTTACCCTCTCATGTCTCTTCCAGAAAACAGTCTTCTCTCCTTCCTATATGTTGTTATTTCTCTCTATATTATACAGTCAGATACTGATACTGGATACTCTTAAATCTATTCATATATAAGCTTGGGAGAAGTGGATGTTAGAGAAATTAGAGTAGGGTCTTAAGAACAAGAAAGATCTGAGTGTGAATCCAGACTCTTGACTTAGGAGATAATATTACGTTGGACAGATAACATCGCCACCTTGCAGTGCTTCCTCACTTGAAAATTATGGATTTAAAATCTTTTTAAATAAGGCTGCCAGGAGGTTAAAATGACATAATGCATAACACAATGTACCTGCCACCTAGGAAGTCATCTGTAAATGTTGATTGTTGTTATCCTTGTTGTCATTGCTGCTGTTGTGCCTTAAAGCCAGACAGACGTGACTCTCAGTCCTGACCCTGTCACTTTTATTAGGGAATATTCCTCTTCTGAGTCAGCTCTTTGTTTGTAAAAATGGAAACAACTCTTCCTTTCTGAGCAAATAGCAAGAAAATGCCTATCACAATGTGTCACAACAATTGGCACATAGTTGAGGCACAAGTAATGACTGAATTCATTACAAATCACCACTACTCCCAATACCAGGCAGGAGAATGTCTGTTCCCATAATGATTCTATCAAGCAGGAAAGAAGACAGCCTCCTCCATGTAGCTTGCTTCTGTGTCTCAGGACCTGTAGCCAGGCAGTTCTTTGTTAATTCCCCTCTAAGTCTTCGAAGCTATAGTCTAAGCCCACTTTTTCTTTTCTGAATGAACCTGGTCACCTTCCTTCTTACATAGCTTCTTAGGCATTTGAAAGCTGTTAGGCCAGTCCCTCATCTCCCCATTCTGCAGGCTGACTTTTTTAAGTCTGTCATCCCGAGTTTCCTTTTCCATTCCTTTAATCATTTCTCATTGCACTGTCCTTCCATTTCTGAGCACTGCGGAGACACAGGACTCAAAAAGTCCTACAGCAGTACGTGGGGATAGTGAGAACTTAGAGTATAGACTGACTGATAAAGGATGGTTAGAAACTGTCAACACTAGGAAATTACACTCCCCTCCTACTACCTGTGCAAGCCCCATCATCATCTTCAGATCTAACAGCAGGTGGTAGTTTGCAGGTATCCATTCGTCTATGCATTTAAAAAAAAACAACTGAGCTATTTATGTCCAGGGGTCATATTCACTCAATTCAACATTATATCCCCACTGGATGTCAGGAACTGTTTCATAAGCAGAGCGCGTTCTGGATGAAGTTCTCTTTCTGTGATGACAGACTAAGCAAGTGAACAAGTAGTGGATGATCACATAATGGCTATAGACATAGATATTAGAGAAAACTGTCATGTATGGGGGAAAAAAAACAAACAACCTTCCATCTCAGACAGAGCTCCCACTTAGTAGCTATGGGTATTGCATGAATGAATCCCTTCTTCTACCTTCAGTTTTATTTGTTCATTTGTGGAATTGGACACTACCAACAACCCTTCAGGGTTTTGTTGAAATTTAAATAAATAAATACACAAAAAGCATCTAGCTCTGTGTCTGACACTTAGCACTCAGAAAACCACTTTAGTTTCTTGTCTGTGTTTTGCAAGTACAAAGAAGAAATGTCAGGTGAAGAAATTATGGAGGCAGAAAGCCTTTTCTAACTAAAGGACTCAAGTTGAGTTTGTTAATAGTCATCGATAATATTTTTCCTTCTTTTTTTAAGAAATTAATTTTTACAATTCCTTTTTTTTAAAAGACTTTATTTGAGAGAGAAAGCAGAAGCAGGGGGAGCAACAGGCAGAGGGAGAGGGAGAAGCAGGCTCCCTGCTGAACAGGGAGCCCAACCTGGGGCTAGATCCCAGGACACAGTGATCGTGACCTGAGTCAAAGGCAGCCACTTAACCAAGTCACCTAGGTGTCCCAATTTTTAGGATTCTGAAGAAAAATTGTGCAGGCCCCACACTTGGATCAAAATACCTGTCTTTCATAGTCTCCTCTTCTGTTCTACCTTTGCTCCATCTGAACCTCTCTCCCCTTGTTCAAAATACTCTCTCTTTCACCCTTATTCATCCCCTCATTTTCTCTGAGCAGTCTATTTCCACTATGTTTCTCATTTCCTTTCTTGTCCGCTGAAAGAGTTCTTCTATCTCCGTAACCACGAGTGAAAGAAATAGGCAAGCATGTGGTGAGCCATGATGATGATGTAGAACAGTGGTCAGCGTCATGGGCTTTGGAGCCTGGGAGCTCTGGGTTTCAATCACATTCTCTCATTCATTAGCTAAATAGCTTTGGTAAAGTCACTTAACCTTCCTAAGGCCCAGTTTTCTATTATCAAAATCAGCATAGTAATAGTTCTTTCTTCGTAAGGTTTTGAATTCATATTAAATAAAATCTTGCATGTAAAGCATTTGACCATCATGTACTCTCAATAAACAGTACTTATTGTTTCCAATAGTATATATCCAATTCAGAGACAGGTGCTCTGTTAAGTGCCACGCACTGTGTTAGGCACCATAGAGGAAAGGGATAATAGAAGCAGAATATCTGTCTTCAAAGACTTAACCTCTCATCGGAGAAGCAAACACGCCTATATAAAAACACAATGATGGAAACCAAAGTACAAGATTTTCTGTCTAGTGAATATGTTAGATGAAAATCACAAATAAGGTTTTGTTTTAAAAACTAACTCCAATATATCAGTTTTGGCTGCCTGGAAAGTCATACTAGGAAGGATTCTGAGACCAGTAACAGAATGAGTAGAAAATAAAGTGTCATAACTAATTAATAATGCCTGCCAATGATAAAGAAGGAGAAATTGTCCATCTTGGGTACAGAGAGTGTTTTAGAAGGCATGTTGAAAGAAAGAATGAAGTGTATTTTTGAGTATTTTTTTTACAATTTTTTTTAGACCAGAGTATTTTTATTATTTTTTAATTATTTTTTTTTAAATTTTTATTAACATATAATGTATTATTAGCCCCAGGGGTACAGGTCTGTGAATCACCAGGTTTACACACTTCCCAGCACTCACCATAGCACATACCTTCCCCAATGTCCATAACCCAACCACCCTCTCCCTGCCCCCTCCCCCCGGCAACCCTCAGTTTGTTTTGTGAGATTAAGAGTCTCTTATGGTTTGTCTCCCTCCCGATCCCATCTTGTTTCATTTATTCTTTTCCTACCCCCAAACTTATTTTTGAGTATTTTTATGAGGGCTTTATTTTACTCACGTTGCTCTGCATGGACATCATTATCTTCACTACAACTGGAACTGGCAATCAGAGACGTTACGCTATCTGTTCAGGTCACACAGCTAGAAAAGGAGCTGGGCACCACTCTAAAATCAAAATTGACTTAAACACTTATACCCCAATCGAACACTGTTGGCAGGATGAAGAATGGATTACCTCTGACAGCAGTGGTGTAGCAGAAACTGAATGGATTCCTACTGGTCCTTCTATTTTTCTGGGCCCAAGAAAGCCTATATTTTCCAGCTACCAGTGCAGTTAGATTGGGCCCAAGTGACTAATTCTAGATAAAAGCATATGGGGGACATCTATATGTCACTGTCAGTTATGGCCTCTACACTTTCCCATGAGACTCTTGGCTTATGCATGATTTTCTTGCGTCTGGCCTGACGTAGAGGATTCAGTGGGGAACATGAAGGAGGTCCTAAGGACAGTGGAACTATTGGAGGTAAGCTTGAAATCCTGTCCTACATCCTGGAGGGGAGCCACGACAGAGAAGATTCTAGTCCATATCAGTCTGTGACATGAAAGAGAGTAAGACTTTGTTGTGCTCTGTCACTGTTGTTTTTGTATTGCATGTTAGAACAGACAACATTGCTTATCCTAACTAATAGAAGTTATCAAAAAATACTCGGCGAAGAAATGAGACTTCCACAGGGCCAGGATGATATGTAGATGTACCTTCCGGACAGAGGAAACTTTTCTGGAAATGCATAAAGTATGCAAAGTATTCAGGGAAATTAGGTTGGAAATGCAGAGAGTGGCTAAGATTGGAGTTCCAATTTTCCATTTTTGTGGTTTCCAGTTTGACAGTAGGGATCAAACTGGTGTTCCAGTTAGCCACTGCTGTCTGAACAAACTACTCAAAGCATAATGGCTTAAAACACCCACCCTTTTATTGTGTCATGTATTTTTGTGAGTCAGGGCTCCGTTGGAGAGTTGTCTATTCTACATGGTACCAACAAAGGATACTTGATTGCATTTGGTTGGCAGATGAGTTCTTCTGGAAGATCCGAGATGGCGTTACTCCTGTTTGAATTATGAGAGTTGGTACAGCTGGGACCACCAATTAGAGAGTGTACATATACAGACAATGTCTCTGAGGTCAGGATTCTAAGAGGCAAGCTAGAAATTGCCAGGCCTCTTAAAGGCTAGTCTAGAAGTGGTAGAATGTCACTTTCTCCATCCTCTGCTGGTCAAGCAAGTCATGAATGCTATCAGACTCTACCTCTCAGTGGAATGAGAAGCAAAGAATTTTTACCCATCTTTAATGTTCTCTATCTGGATCTGTGGAACCAGGACCTGGCTATATGCATCTTTGCTTCCCCCAGAATTTTCCACTTATCATACTGCCTGGGGTTCAATCTTCATGCTGGTAGAATTACAATCACACCCTAAGCCCACATCAGAAGAAATGGAAAAGAGAAGTAAATTTTACAGAATACCAACTTCTGCTTCAAATGTCCTTCCTTAATGTATTCTCAGAAATGACTCTATTTAGTGATGTAGGATTTATTTCTTCTGTATATTACTGAAGACACAACCAAGATTCAGTGAGAAAAAAAAAATCCTAAGGACAATCAAGTATTGGATTCCAAAGGCAGTGCTCTTTCCAACACACTCTGCTACCTCCCATATGCATGGCCTGCATGGCCTCTACTCAAAACACAGACTCTGTGGTCAGATGCTTGAATCTCCCCTTTGTCCCCTAGTCCACTGATAGACTGACTCAAAGCCTCTAATTTGCCTGGGCTCATTTATCTCATCAGAACCAGAGGAGGCCCCCATCTCTGCCTTCCCCACCATGAGATTATGAGGGGTTGCTAATAAAAATGAACCCTAAACTCCTTGCAAATATAAATGCTAAATAATAATAAAATGAACAACGAGGGCAATAATGTGGCTTCACATGATGTTTAAGAGCCTGGGATAAAAGACATGGTAAGAATCTCTGCATTTCAGGGGGCACCTGGGTGGTTAAGCATCTGCCTTCAGCTCAGGTCATGATCTCAGGGTCCTGGGATTGAGCCCCCGCATCAAGCCCCACCATCAAGCCCCTGCATCAGGCTCCCTGCTCAGCTCCCTCTTCCACTCCCACTGCTTGTGTTCCCTCTCTCATTGTGTTCCTCTCTGTCAAATAATAAATAAGATCTTAAAAAAAAATCTCTGCACTTCAAGTCCCTATGCTTCCTCTTCTGTTTCATCCTCTGTCTCTGAAATGCTTGGTTAAGGCTCTTTTGCACTTTATTTTACTTTGTCTTTTTTTTTTCTTTTTCTTTTTCCTACTTCTGGAAGTACTTCACTATATTACTGGGGAAAATTTACCCTTTTGTTTCACCAGAAGAAAGAAAGCAATGCAGGGTGACTTCAAAGAAGAACCAACCCAAATCCAGTGGGGGATCTGGTAATGAAGAAGCCCCACTTTGTTTTCAAGCAGGGACACAAAATTGTGCTGTAAATTAAACAAAGCAAGGGGGTAAGAAGTGAGAGATGAATGCAAGTCAAAATTATTGGTCCCATGGCCCGGGTTTCAGGCTACAACTCAGAGATTCATGAAACAAGATGATTTTAGACTGGAAAGGACTTTACAGAACCTTTAATCCAATCCCCTTCTCAGCCCAGGCATCTCTTGTGATGGCTCTTAAATAATCCCAGGTCTTAGAGTTCACTGTCCCAGCATCAACCTGGACTGATGGTTAGCTCAAGGTGGGATGTATATCCCGTTCTTGCCTCGATCTGAAGTCATAGTCTTTGCTTTTTTATCTACGGTTCCCTGTTCTTTCTTTGTGGATGTCACAGATCATATTTGCTCCCTTTCTCGGAGATACTGAAGAATTGAATTGCTTTCCAGGTGCTCACACCCATAACGCCTTCAGTGTTTCCTCAGGTGATTTTTGAGGAGTTTAATTCAGCCTCCTGGGAGCCTGGAAGAGGTTGGGAGAAAGCAATTAGAGAAAAACAGAGGTGGAAAGAAATTTGATTTTCTGACCAAAGGTGATAAACATGTTAGTGGGTGGAGAACAGCTAAGAGGTTGGAGAATGGTTTCTTAGCAGCTGATCAGCCCTGGCCTGGCGGTGGGCTGGAGGGAAGAGAGAGGTGGGCAGACTCAGGGACAGTGTGGGAAGGGCCCCTAAGATTGTTACCCAGATCATGTAGGCTGAAGGTCGCTATGCCAGAGTACAGAGGGGTGATTAAAGCGGCTCCACAGGAGGCAGGAGGAGGTGATTGCCTTAATTATGTGGGCGGAGACCGATTAGTTGAATAATAGAGAGGGAGGGAGGGAACAGGTTAGAATTACAGCTCTTTAAGAACTTCAGGTAGAGGGGTGAGGAAAAGGCAGTAGGAAGATGGTTAAGGGAGAGCCAAGGCAAGAAAGAGCTCTCTGTGAAGCTTGGAAATTAAATTCATTATTCAAAAGCATGTGTGTGTGTTCTGTGACAGTTTCCAGGGAAATCTTCCCTCTTCCACTCTCTGTACTTTCTTTATTGGATGTAATTTAACTATGTTTATATGGGGTTTGTTTCCCCATGTAAATCTATATACCAATACTGCTTTTCTTTCACAACTACCTTATTTAGCTACTAATCCTCAAGCCTCCAAGAGGAATATGAAGCATACAGGCAAAAAGGCTCATCTAGGGTTGTGATGGCAAATGTTTAACATCTGACTCTCCAGGAAAAAGAAAAGGCACCGACTTAAGAATTGGCCAATTTCTGTGGTATAAATACTCATTGCAAGCTAAAAAGGAGACATGGAACACAAGTGGAAAGAAATGCACTCCAGCATTCCTTATACAGTATTTGCACCAAATAGATGCCACACGGATAAAGTAGGCATAAACAAGGTCAAGAGCATAGATGATAGCAAATTGTAGAGAAAATAATTAGTTTGAGTGTTGAATTTTCAGGATGTATTAGCTTTTCTTTTAATATCATTTATCTAATTGCAAGTTTATATAATTTAATTTTTACTAATGATTCTGTTTAACAACTGGCTTGCAAAAAATTCCCAAAAGATCTGCAGTTCTGTTGGTGAACTGGTTCACGTTGACTGTAGCACACCACTGGGTCCTTCTCCCTTCTGACTTCAGTAGTGAGGCTATGTGTTAGCTCACTGAATTGGGAGAAGGGAAGGCAAAAAATAGAGACAAACTTGTAGGTAGGGGAGTCTACAAGGATAAAAGGAGAATATACATTTATCTTAACTCAGAGTATTACTATACATACACCTATCTATGGTATGTATATATACTAATTACAAGTCGTACTTATATAGTCATAAAACAAGTACTCTAAGGTTGGATCTTAACAACGTTTAGTTAAGTTAAAGTGTCTCTTTGTATTTCATCTGTGTGTCTGTTTACAAGATCTATGGTAAGTATGTACATCTATATATGTATAGAAACTGCGTATGTGGCTTTTATACAAATGTGTATGTTTCATCTATTTCATACTTGTGTTTTATAGAAAAGTTACTGAATATATATGATTTTCTATAGATATATTAGCACCACACATATACATATACATTTCCTACAGATACTACATAAATTATACAATGTCTATTATGTAGAGCATTACCTACTGATTTGGTTTGAGTTTTCTACTGGAAATGGTTTGGACTAGAGACTTTAGTAGAACTTAGAAATATTTGTCAACCATATGCTTCATGCCAGGAACCATGAAAATGAGAGAGGAGACCCTAACTCAGAAGAAACTTATTCTTCCCTCTAAGAGACTACAATATAACAGAGGAAACAAAGTTTATCTGATAGGAAATCAACAAGTGTATGATAAAAGCTAATAATGGCTGTCCTATATTGGGGGGCTGTCATCTATGCCATGCATGATCTCTGGTGACCCTCCCTAGAAGCTTCCACAAAGGAGCTCTTATTTCCACTTGAAGATGGTGGGCATCAGTAGTTCAAAGAGAATTCCATTTACTTGCTTAGGATCAAACAGGGAGTAGATGACCAAAAAGGATTTCACCAAAGGTCTGATGCAAGGACTGGAATAGGGTCCATTACTTCTTTTTGTAAGTTAAGGGGTATGATTCAGACTGTGAGTGCTTTTGAGGCTCCAAGGAAGAAAAGCAGCTCATGAGCATCACAGAAGAATAGAGGTCCGTTAAGCAGCCTTGAGGCGGATTTGCAGAGATGCATAGAAAGAGCAAGAGTCAACAGGAGAGAACTTTGGTAACAATAAACACTTATGTTGCTTCTGATAATTTGTCATACTTAGTGGAATGTTGAGGCTTATAGAAAAGTTTAAACCTGACTGTAAGTTTGGCCTGTTTTAGAAATAATTTGCAATCATTGGGATAGAGCAAGTCTGATTAAAAAAAAAAAAACTTAGGAAATTAAAATATTCTAATCAAATTAATTAACCCCATCAATAGGATTATATGAGTGTTTGGACTACCTTAGAGAACAATGGTTTCAAGAACACTCAAGAAATTTAGATGGGCCCATTTTCATGCTAATAATTTCTAAGCTAATTACAAATTATTCTTATCTAATCAGTGGAGCCTTAATGACCTCTCCCAGGCGACAGTTGGTTAGCCTATGTAGAGATTATATATAAATTTGATAATAATTAAGGATTTAAAGAGAATCATTTTAAATTCACTAATGTGGTTATTTTACCACCATAGTAGTGGTGTGTATGTGTTTGAGAGTGAGATCAAACACATCTTACACATACCTATAGATTTAGTTCTAAAATGGAAATCGATTTTTGTATTTGTAACTTAAATGAATGCAATCTCACTTTTCCTTTTTAACACTCTCATCTGGAAGCCTTGACTTTGTCCAAACAGTGGGCAGTCCCCTACCTCTGTAATGTAGAACTAACATTTATTGTTACTTACCCTGTACTTGGCTCTTCGAAGCACTTTACCTAAATTAATACGCTTGTTTGTCACTCTAAGTCCATGAGAAAGGCATAACTGTTATCCCCATTTTACCTAGATGAAAACTGAGTCATGGGGGTTAAGTGACTTGCCAAAAGTCCTACAGCTTTTAACTGGCAAAACCATGTAATGGCTCTCCAAAGTTCATGTCTGCTACTAGGACAGAATCCCACCTTATTTGGCTGTGATATTATCATTACCATCAGTAATCATTGGTAACAAAAAATACGCTGTTCATTTGAGTGCAAATACCATTTACTGGTGGTAGTTAGGAAAGTGGGCTGCACAATTTGAATGTCTCTTTCTCCTCAATCCTCAAGTCAGTGCCACCCTCTCTAAGAAGACTACCATGGGTATCTATCTTGACCTCTTATTATTATTCCCATACTTTTAAAGTCTCACCATCAAATTCTTGCTCTCCTTTTTCTTCTACTCACTTTGCAAATGGCCTCAGGATTCTCCATTTGTAATTATGAATATCCTTATTTATGCATCCCATTTACTTTTATTTGCCTCATTCAGATGTTAACACTGTTGCAGGTCTATTGTTACAAGTCTATTCCAGGCATTTTCCAAAATCTTCCGTATCTTGCATTTTCCAAATCTTGCTGAAAATTCACCTTTCTTAATTTAGTTTTACCTGCTTAATTTGGGAATTGTGTATCATATTGTATCATAAGTTTTTTACTTATGGTAAGTGTATTTTTAACAACATAAATTGAATTCCAACTATGGGCCAGACAGGATGTAGAGCACCTAAAAAACAAGAATTAAAAATAAAAACAGACATCCCTAGCCTCAAAGAGGGGTCTCCAGCTTGACAACACATTAGAATCTTTGATTTTTAAAAATTCCTGATGCCCAGACAGTATTCCATACCAGTTTAAATCAGAAGCCCTGAATGAGAGACCAAGACAGTAGCTTTTGGTTTGGGTTTCTAAATTTTCCAGGTGAATCCTGTGTGTCACCAAGTTGTATAATCACTGCATTAAAGGATATGAGTATATAAATAAATCATTAATAATAGAAGTGTGCACAAGATACAAAGTAGCAGAGACAAAAAAAAAGTGATGCTCTGTCCTTTGGAAGAGGTTCTCATGGGATCTCTTGGGACAGGAGCTAAGTTTGATTTAATGAGGAAGAGGGAAGAGCACTTCAAGAACCTTAAGCATACCTATGTTGCCTGAACATAAAGTAGGGAATGGAGGGTATCAGGAGAAGAAATTGAAGAGATAGCCAAAAGGGACAGGTTACCCATCTATGTCATTCTAAAGAGCTTAGACCTGGGTTCTGGCTAATGAGTGTCCTTTAAATGGTATGAGGCAAAGAAAAGAGCTAGTCATGCTTAGAGAGATTTGAGTTAAGTAGGTAATGGAGGGGAAGAGACTAGCAAAGAGGTGGGAGAGCAATTAGGAAGTGTTACAGTATTCCCATGGGGGTTGCAGGGGGCTTAGATGAGGGCAGTGGCAGCCATGGTGAAAAATCATAGTATAATAATAGTAATAATAATAGATCCAGGATTCATTTGGAAGAGATTCTACGCCTACTGATGGATTGATAATGGATTGGATCTGAGTGATAAAAGAGACATAGAAAAACGAATAAAGAGCAAACAGGTAAGAAAAGAATGAAAATCACAGAGATTCCATTTCTGGCTTGAGAATCCAGGTCTATATTGAACTCATTTGCCAAAAAGAGGATAGCTGAAAAAAAAAATGTTAGGGGAGAAAACGGCTTCAGTTTTGGAAATGGAGGGAGGAGAGTGGTTATAATGGAGTGAATCGTTGACTGTTAAAAGGTGGTAAGGAGGATGAGGGCAAAATAATTCCATTGGTTTTGAACATGAGGTTATTGATGATTTTGACCATATGTATTCTAGCATGATGGTGATAGAAACCTAAATGGAGTGAGTTGAACAATGAGTGGAAGATGAGGAAGCTGAGCTAGCAAATGAATAATGTTGGAGGTGGGGAGAAACAAAAGAGAAGCTGGAGGGGAACGGGAGGTCATGAAAGGGCTTCTTTCAATGAATGGGTAATGCCATAGTATATATTCCATAGGGAATGAGGCAGTAGACAGGGGGATATCAATATTCCAGAAGAGAGGGAAGCGGGAGTATGTATAGGAAAGAACTTTGAACACATGAGAGGGGATACGATCTGAACTCATGTAGATGGGCTGGTGTTTGATAGGGGAAGATGGGTACAGAAGCAAGTGGGCTGTGGACTTGACAATGAGGAATGGAGAGGTATCTTGCCCCTCTTCCATGCTGTTATTAAACAGCAGTACTTGCCTCCTTACTACTTCCAGAAAGAGGACTTGGGAAAATTAGTAATAGACATTGGGAGAATAATAATGATAGTATATTTTACCACTAGAACAACTCCTGGTATTGCTGTTGTGATTGTCATCACTGCTGCTATTTCAACTAGTGATATTAAATATTTTTATGTGCCAGCAACTGCACCTGCTTCTTGAGATTTATTTCATTTAATTTTTACATCGTGCCTATATTTCTACCTACCACCCACCATTTTACAAATGAGAAAGAATGAGGCCCATAGGGCCAGAAAGAGGATGGTATTTCTGAAACTGAGAGAAGGGTTTCAAGCCAGGTATGGTTAAGTGTGCCAAGTACCACTGTAAGAACAAGAGACCTTTTATTTAGAACAGAAGTTCCTCCACAGTCCTCCGCACAGACTTTCATTGAGTGGGAACCATGGCTGAACAAA
Source organism: Mellivora capensis (assembly GCA_004024625.1). Lineage (NCBI taxonomy): Eukaryota > Metazoa > Chordata > Mammalia > Carnivora > Mustelidae > Mellivora > Mellivora capensis. Next base: position 18,272 of record PISX010006141.1, read on the forward strand.
AGAATGTTGAGATAAGTATTACTCAATGCATATGTCACAATGCTGAGGTGTCAGTCTCTTTATCCTTGTTCTCTGGTTATCTGCTGTGAGTGATCCTGGCTGAGAACCCAAAGGGCTTGGATTTGGGTGATGAGGAAATGGTAAGGAGAGAGACTAGCTGGCCTGGCCCCTTTTGTCTTCTGGCAGGAGAGTGGCAACTTGAAGTTATCCACAGCTCTTGAAAGCTTTGCACTGAGATATGATGGTAGAAAGCCCTTTGGCAAGTGGATAAAATTCAGATAGAACAAATGCATTTATGTCTTCTTTCTACCCATGCATGTGACCAATACAGAAAGAAAGTGAGGTATTGGGGTGGGGGGTGGGGATCAAACCAAACCAAACCAAATAAATATCTGTTCAGTAAATACTCATTGTATTTAAGTCCTATGATAAAAACATTTTGATAGTTTTCATTTTTTTTTTTCCATTTGACTCTGGCAATGTAGATATCATTTCTCCCATTTTCTGGGAGAAAGATTGGTGTCAAGTCCTGAGTTTGGAGAGTAGCCGAATAAAGGCTGACATCCAGGACTTAAAGAGTCTACTTTTCACTCTTCTCTCATTGCAGTTGTAGAAAGCTAGTGTATCCTTCCCCTCTTCCGGGTCACCTTTTGCATGATGATGACATGCCGGTGTCTTAATCTTAATTCCAAGAATCTTTTGGACCAAATTCTTGGCACTGAGCCCCAGGAATTGCTTTCTGGGAACTTGTTTAACTCCTTTCTCCTTTCCCTGAGGAGTATTCTGTCTGCCTTCCTGCCCATCTGTGCTGAGTTCTTCCCATATTCCCTATTCAAATATTCCCACTTCCTATCCCTCTCTACCCTCTTCCTTGAATGCAAACCTGTCAACCTGCCAGGCCTTTTAGAGAACTCAGTTAATAAATCAGTTGTCATGAGTAAAGGCCATTTTTTCCCCCTTGATGTGGCCTTGAGATTAGAATCACCTCTTATTTTATCTTATTTCCTTTACAAGAAGACAAAACAAAATTAGTCCTTTATTGGATTTTCAGTCTGGGCCAGGATCTTGGGCGGACATAGGGAAAGAAAACAGGAACCAGACCATACTGAGTGACCGTAGTATTATTGATATGTAACCTGCTTTCTTTACAGCTCTGTTGACTACACATTACTGTGCCCATTATAAAGAAATAGAGATGGGTTTTCAGAGTGATTCAGTAATAAATAAGCTAGAGTTTCAACCAGATTCTCTTCACTACACTACCCTACCTTCTCCAGAAGACTAAGAAAACATTTCTGCCTTCAGATATACCAGGAACTACTAGCAAATTGAGTCTCATATGTAATCATTATGGATGAATGTAAAATGATGGTCAGGGGTAATTGTGAACTGTATGGGTGTTGAAAATACAGGGATCAGAACATTAATTCTGGCTCTACCACCTTTTAGCATGCACCAAACAATTTTCTAGATGTCTCTGAGTCTCAGAGTCCTCATTTTTGGATGGAGAAAAAAATGTGTCTAATATATTTATCAGGTGAATTAAACTAGAAAACTCATGTAAGATGTTTAGACCTGTTCCTTATATGTTAAGCATTCAATTTGTTATGCTAATATTAATGGTACAGAAAGGATAAATGTAAAGTGGTAGAGAAGCCAAGAGGTCCGGGCAACTGACTTTACCTGGGGAATTGCAGGGAAAGACTTCTTTTTTTTTTTCTTAAGATTTTAAAATTTATTTATTTGACAAACAGAGATCACAAGTAGGCAGAGAGACAGGCAGAGAGAGAGGAAGGGGAGCAGGCTCCCTGCTGAGCAGAGAGCCCGATGCGGGGCTTGATCCCAGGATACTGAGATCATGACCTGAGCCGAAGGCAGAGGCTTTAACCCACTGAGCCACTCAGGTGCCCTGCAGGGAAAGATTTCTTAAAGAAGATCACATTTGAATTAGATATGGAAAAATAAGTGAAGGTTTCCAGTGGAAGAGGACATGTCAGGTAAAAGGTAGAGGGCATGAAGAGTCACGATGGCCAGGTGGGCCCGAGTATGGCCAACACACTACGTCCCTAAACATCTTGTGGAAGTGTCCGGACTTCATTGTATATATCACCAAAGGAAACCCTGAGAAATCCTTGAGTGATGTGATGCTATTGGTTTTAACATCACTATGGCTACTATGGGATGCATGGTCTGGAAGCCCCATGAGTGTTCTTTCCTTATTCTTCATTTCTTGTGCATGGTCACACCCCTGGGTCCTGAACATCTCAACTATGAAATCACATTTTGAGGGCATGAAGATGGGGTGGGGAGAGATATAGAGAGAAGGCAAAACAACCAGAGAGAGGGAAAAAAAAAAAAAAAAAAACAGGCCCCAGGAGACCCAACAGAGATGCCCTCACTGTTCTAACATGGAGAAAATGAGAAAAACAAGAAGCACATTACAAACAAGAACATGTGTCTGCATTTATTAACATTTCCAACGTGGATTTAATTTTCAGTGTACATCCTGCCTACACAGAGCCTGGTGCGTTTCATCTAACCTCTCGTTAAGTTGCGTGCAAGTCATCTTTTTAACGTGTCCTCTGGGGGAATCTTCAAACAGATTCTGTAATCTCACTTATAAATGACTCTCTTTCAAAACGCTGTCTATATTCATTCTTTTGCCAGCCCCACTCCCAGACATGCACACTATCATTGGAACCCCTTGCTTTTTAGAACAAGAAATGGATTCCCGGCTCTTAGGTAGAGTTGAAGCAAAGTATGTGGTTTTGGAATCAGACACATCTGCTTTAGTTCCTCACTCTGCCACTTACTCGAGAGGTATGTCTCCTTTCTGAGTCAAGAGGTCACCATTTATAAAACTTGGACAATGATAGAAATTACCTCATTTTTGTCGTTGCATGTCACAGGAGATAATGCCTGTAGAGCTTTTAGCACATTACGGGGCACATACTGAACACCCAGTGAATCATGTGGTTATTCTCAATTCCTTCTTCCTCATACTTATTACCAATCTAAAGAACTGAGTTTAAGCACTGGTTCTACCACTTACTAACCGCATTCCTTCATGTGTCTGGGTTTTAGCTGTATCATTTGTAGGTGGTATTAATATGTAAACATTTAACTCACAATGTTGCAGTAGGACAAAATAACATTGGCTAATATTTGTTTAGTATTTTTGGAATGCCAAGCACCAATTCCAACCAATTTACATATTTTTTTCCCTTTAATACTTTTAGCTACTAACAAAGTGGGCATTTTTATTGTCCTCATTTTACAGATGGGAAGAGTGAAGTACAGAGAGGTTAGATGATTTGACAAGGCCACCCATTTAATACCTGGTTGAATTAATTTCAGACCAAGGCAGTGAGGCTCCAGAGCCTGTTTTGACCATTCCACTTCACTTGTCCCAAGAAATAGCATGATAGCAAGCATATTGCATGGTTCGCTGAGCTTAGCTGATTTGTCATATTAATTTCTTTCACCCCTACCTTCCTGATCCAGAAAGCAAATATGGCTTCTGCAGTTTGAGAAGAGCAAGGGAAGGATAAAATTCAAATTAATAAGACAATGCAAGGTGCAAATAAGGTCAGTGTAATTAGCCTCCAGTTTTTTGCCCTCAAAGAACTTTAAATCCAGTAAAAGAAATGACGTGCATTAATGATATAATGCATATTGCAGATGAAACTTAAGAGGTGCTCTCAACGAGAGAAATGCTGTTTATTTCCATATGGCAGCAGATGTATGACAATCACAGAACTTTGGTAGAAGGTATAATTTAAGCTCTACCAGAAAATATAAGTAGAATATATTTCATAATATTCCCCATTCCTGGCCCACTTGAAAATGAATAAAGATGTTGAAAAGAAATCATTTTAGGACAAATGTGTGCATTTACACTTTACACAGGTGGACAAAAATACCTGCAACTCGTCCCAGGAGATTATGCAAATAGTGCATCTATGTCACATTAATCCACGCAAGACTTTACATGGATTATGAGGAACAAAATGGAAGTCAGTCCAATTCCTTATCCAACCTGAGAACTGCCCCTTGAGTCATTTTTCAAACAAAAAGATCTGTCTGGAGGAATAATAGACCACATGCAGAATGGTAAATCTGATAGGACATGAAATTCCAGATTTTTTTCAAAGCTTAGGTGAGATAAGTGCCGGTGTGGTTGCCTGGGAATCACATGTTTCAGATTGTTACTGCCTCTGCTGCTGTCAGCCTCGCCGACTGCAAACACCAGGTCCTGAAACAGTCAAGAACCAAGACATAATCTCAAAAAGACCTGAGGAAGTTATTGATACCACAAACAGCTTTATCGGGCTTGAGGGGCCCGTGTGTAGGCACAGAATTCTGTGAAGGCTAAGGAGAAGGAGAGAAGCACACAACCAGGTGAAGCTGTAGACTGGGAGCAAAGATGGGAATGCTGCCCTAAAACAGTGTCTCTCAGTCTTCCTGCAATCCCTTTTCCCCTTGGATACAAAGAAAAATCTTACCATCTTCATTAATATCATTGCAGATTTCAAAGTAAGTACTTCTGCCATCAGAAAAGAATGAAAAGAACTAAAATTTAAGAGGCTATAAATAAACCATAAAAACGGCAATCTCGTCTACTTTTTCCAAACTACACACACAGAGACTCTTCCCCAACCCCAACATTCTCTCCTTCCCTCTCTTCCTCTCTCTGTCCCTCTCCCACCCTCTCACGTCTCCCTCTCTCCATCTCTCTCCCTCATTGTCTGTCCCAATCTATTATCTATCTATCCGTCTGTCTGTCTATCTATCTCTCCCCTTCTCCTTTAGGCAGTGACTCCTTCCCTCCTGGTGCTGATAGATGAAAAGCGATTATGGAGAGTTTATCAACCAGGATGGAAACGAAGGCAAGCAAAGCCAAAATCAACAAAAGAACTTAGAAAAGAGATCAGTCTGAGGCTAGTCATTGTAGGGAAAAACAATTTCCTATAAACTAGTGAATCCTGAGATCTTGGCTGTGTTAGAACAAGAGTAATTATTCGTGCCCGTGACCATCAGGTACACTTAATGTCCAAAACTTTCTACTTAAGAAAGTACTGGTAGCAAGAGTGGCAGGGCCTTGGTTAGACCTTGGATCTCCAGATTTCCAAATATTTACCATAATTCCTTAGCCACCTGGAAAAATTATTGTCATTCAGTTACTGATCTTGGATCCTAATTTCCTATTTCATACTTTTTAAATTTAAATTCAATTAGTCAACATATAATACATCGTTAGTTTCAAATGTAGTCTTCAGAAGTTTATCAGTTGCATATAATAACCAGTGCTCATCACATCACGTGCCCACCTTAATGACCATCAGACCCATCTGCCCCCCACCTCCCCTTCAGCAACCCTCAGTTTGTTTCCCATAGTTAAGAGTCTCTCATGATTTGTCTCCCTCTCTTATTTCTTCCCATCCAGTTTTCCCTCCCTTCCTTTATGGTCTTCTGCACTGTTTCTTACATTCCACATATGAGTGAAACCATATGATAATTGTATTTCTCTGATTACCTTATTTCACTCAGCATAATACTCTCTAGTTCCATCCATGTCAATTCAAATGATAGGTATTCATCCTTTCTGATGGCTGAGTAATAGTCCATTGTATATATGAATCACTTTATCCATTCATCTGTTGAAAGACATCAGCTCCTTCCACAGTTTGGCTATAGTGGACATTGCTTCTATGAACATTGGGGTGCAAATGCCCCTCCATTTCACTATGTATGTATCTTTGGAGTAAATACCTAGTAGTGCAATTCCTAGGTCATAGGGTAGCCTTATTTCTAACTTTTTGAGGAACCTCCATATTGTTTTCCAGAGTGGCTGCACCAGCTTGCATTCTCACCAACAGCATAAGAGGGTTTCCATTTCTCCGCATCCTCGCCAACATTTGTTGTTTCCTGTCTTGTTAATTTTAGCCATTCTGACTGGTATGAGATGGTATCTCATTGTGGTTTCAATTTGTATCTCCCTGTTGACAAGTGATGTTGAGCATTTTGTCATGTGTCTATTGGCCATTTGTATTTCTTCTTTGGAGAAACATCTGTTCATGTCTTCTGCCCAATTCTTGACTAGATTGTTTTTTGGGTGTTGAGTTTGAGAAGTTTTTTTTATAGATCTTGGCTACTAGTCCTTTACCTGATCTGTCATTTGCAAATATCTTCTCCCATTCTGTCAGTTGTCTTTTGGTTTAGTTGACTGTTTCCTTTGCTGTACAAAAGCTTTTGATCTTGATAAAGACCCAATAGTTCATTTTCACTTTTGTTTCCTTTGCCTTTGGAGACCTGTCTTGCAAGAAGTTGCTGTGGCCGAGGTTGAAGAGGTTGCTGCCTGTGTTATCCTCAAGGATTTTGATGGGTTCCTGTCTCACATTTAAATCTTTCATCCATTTTGAGTTTATCTTTGTGCATGGTGTAAGTGAATGGTCCAGTTTGGTTTCATATTTATGCATGTGGCTGTCCAATTTTCCCAGCACCATTTATTGAAGAGACTGTTCTTTTTCCATTGGATGTTCTTTCCTGCTTTGTTGAAGATTAGTTGACCATAGAGTTGAGGGTCTATTCCTGGGTTCCCTAATCTGTTCCATTGGTCTATGTGTCTGTTTTTGTGCCAGTATGATGCTGTCTTGATGATCATAGCTTTGTAACAGAGCTGGAAGTCAGGCATTGTGATGCCCCCAGCAATGGCTTTCTTTTTCAACATTCCTTGAGCTATTTGGTGTATTTTCTGGTTCCATACAAATTTTAGGATTATTTGTTCAAGTTCTGTGGAAAATGTCAATGGTATTTTGATAAAGATTGCATCTAATGTGTAGATTGCTCTGGGTAGCATGGGCATTTTACCAATATTCATTCTTTCAATCTATGAGCATGTAATGTTTTATCATCTCTTTATGTCTTCTTCAATTTCTTTCATAAGTGTTCTGTAGTTTTTAGAGTACAGATCCTTTACCTCTTTGGCTAGGTTTATTCTTAGGTGTCTTACAGTTTTTGATACACTTGTAAATGGGATCAATTCCTTAATTTCCCTTTCTTCAGTCTCGTTGTTAGTGTATAGAAATGCAACTGATTTCTGTGCATTTATTTATATCCTGCCACTTTACTTAATTCCTTAATTCCTATGAGCTCTAGAAATTTTGGGGTAGAGTCTTTTGGGTTTTCAACATAAAGTATCACGTCACCTGCGAAGAGTAATAATTTGACTTCTTCTTTGAAAATTTGAATGCCTTTTATTTCTTTTTGTTGTCTGATTGCTGAGGCCAGGACTTCTGTGTTGTACAATATGTTGAAGTACTACTTGAACAATAGTAGTGAGAGTGGGCAGCCCTGCTGTGTTCCTGACCTCGGGGGAAAAGCTCTCAGTTTTTCTCCATTGAGAATATTTGCTGTGGGCTTTTTGTAGATGGCTTTTATGATATTGAGATATGTTCCCTTTATCCCTACACTGTGGAAAGTTTTAATCAAGAAAGGATGTTGTATATTGTCAAATGCTATTTCTGCATCATTTGAGAGGATCCTATGATTCTTGTCCTTTCTTTTATTAATGTGACATATCGTGTTGATTGATTTGTGAATGTTGAGTCACCCTTGAAGTCCAGGAACAAATCCCACTTGGTCGTGGTGACTAAACTTTCTTTGCATATTTTTCCCCAGTTGGGAGGTGTGTGTGTCCTCAAAGCCAAGATCCTAGATTTTGGTGTTTGAATTCTGAGTGCGTACTTAGTGCTGGTTAAATTTGTGTATAAGTCCTTTAACTGTCTAAGACATAGTTTCATGGAGATTGTTGCATGGAGATACTTATAATAGAGCTTATAGCCCAACTTGTGATAAGCACTGGCTCTTGTATCTAAGTGTTGAATCACTGAATTCTACTCCTGAAACCAACATTGCACTGTATGTCAAAGTAACTAAAATTTTTATATTAAAAAAAAACCAAGATTATTGTAGTAAATTAAAGAATTTAATCTTGCCTAAAAAGATATCTTAATATGGGGGAGTGGCAAGAATATAGTGGTTTAAAACAAAGGACTGGATTCAAACAGAATTTTTTCCCATTTAGATGTGTAACTTTAAGCAAGTTGTTTACCCTATTTTTGCCTCATTTTCCTTATCAGATGTAAAAGTGACAAAACCCACTTCTTTTTTTTTTAAAGATTTTATTTATTTATTTGACAGACAGAGATCACAAGTAGGCAGAGAGGCAGGCAGAGAGAGAGGAGGAAGCAGGCTCCCTGCCGAGCAAGGAGCCCGATGTGGGACTCGATCCCGGGACCCTGGGATCATGACCTGAGCCGAAGTCAGAGGCTTTAACACACTGAGCCACCCAGGCGCCCCAAAACCCACTTCTTGGAGTTACTTTGAAGACTCTCTTAAACAATGTCTGTATATTCTGGTTCCTCAATCAATGTTTGACATCATTATCAATATATTAATTAAATGCAAAAACAATATTACTAGTGATAATGAATAATTTAATTTACCTTTAAACTGAAGGAGGGCAGGACTTAAACCTTTTTGTTTTGTATCCATCAGATAATATATAACCTTACTTAGATTAAATAAAATTGGTATATAATGTGTAGTAGATTAAGCAGCGATATTTGATGGAAGTGGTGTTTGTCATTCCACCACAACTTCATTTGAATGAAGGGGGAAGAAGTCATGTGGCCACCTGACTTCCCTCTCACTCAATCTAATGCCTCTAGGCTCAAATGATCTGTCTAGATTTCATGACTCAGGAGAACCTTTGGGGAACTTGGGAGCCTTGGCAAAAAATGCTGAAGAAGCAGGGAAGGTGGGGAACAAGGGAGGATCTTCCTATATTCTTTCTTTGTTCTAGGAATCTCCCAGGCTAAAAGTAACCCAATCTTTTGAAAGATTGGATCAAGCCACCCCATAAACACTAAAGGAGCCAAAGATGATGGATAACCAAGATATTACCAAGCATGAAATTATTACACTAGGGGCCAGAGTTGTTTTTGTAGGGATCCTGATCTCTGGTGATCTTGTACAATATGGTCATATGGCATTTTGGGGAGCTGTCCAGCACCCATGAATTTAATTAGATTCTCAAAGCAAACCATGACCTGATATCTATAAAGATCTCTTCTCATGAGAGCCAAGTCCCTATGAATAGCAGTAGACTGTTAGGGCTCTAAGCCTGCCTTAATTTTTTCAGGAAGCGTAGTCTGAACATAGGTATGTAATGTACTCTTTAGGAGTTTATTGTAATTGTATATTTTGTTCTTCCAAGAGATTATATGTTCCTATGAAATATGACCACTATTAGTAAGAGACCTGTCATTTCATATATGAATGTTGACATTCCAGGCAGGGGCCAAGAGTGCTGCCCTGGAAATCATGAGGTCTGTATACTCTTCCTGACCTCACCCTGCAAGGACATAGGCTAATGTAAAGGACCTTCTCACTGTGGCGGTCATAGAATGCTGCACACAATAAGGGGTTAGTGTAGTGAACAATTGTGCTAAATGTGGGGAATGTGTCAGAGGCCATTCATTTCTGTCTCTTATTTGGCAGCAGAAGCAGGGACTGGATGGTGGCTCAGTTCAAACCTACATTCTGAATTGGACCTGCTTTGGTATTTTCTTTAGAAAGCAAGTTGAGAATGATGATTATTCTACAAAGTTTCTTGGCTAATGGGCACTTTTTCTATAGGAGTAAAGTTCATTGTTATAGGAGAAATGGGGACAAATGATCACACTGTCCTAATTATTACATTGTAAGAGCTAACATTTACTGAGCCCTTCCCAGGCCCATCCATTGTGCTGTGTCCTTGACTTTCAGTATATAATTAAGTCCTCTCGGGCTCCTCTGGGGTACATATTTTCTAACCCCTTTTTACAGAGGAGGAAACTGAATTTGCAAGATTTAAATAACAATTATTGTACAATTGCAAAGTCAGCAAACAGTGGAGTCAAGATTTGAACCCAGCCTGTCATTTATAAGTCTGTTCTCCTAAATACAGAGTTTACTGGATCCGGATTTCATATTTTTTAATAAGTTTTAAAAGAAATTATAAAGGCATTATACATTTACTTTAGAATATTGGGAAAAAGTCATAAAGCTCCAAATCACTCACATATAATCTTAACAGAACATGGTTCCCATTAATAAAAGTAACACAGTATGTTATTAGCATAGGTGTTTACAACTTTCTTATTGTTATTTCAGATGGTAGTCATTTGATCCTTGTAAAAAATTACAGCTTTCTTGCTCTGTGTTAGATGAGACTTGGGAAAATTTTAGTGATTATCCCTTAGCTCCGAGAGCTTTGCATCTGGGTTATTGCATGACTCTCCCTCATTTTCATCCTCTGCTCACATGTCCACCTTGTTATAATATCAACTCTGTGAGATCAGGAACTTTGCTTGCTTCCCACCATATTTCTAGAACCTGGTACAGTTTCTGGCACATAGTAGTTACTCAATAATGTTTGCTGAGTAAATGCAATATTGGGTAAGACATTAGGATTCCCATTCAGAAGTCAGGAGAAGCAAAATGATTGAGGTGAGAAGGCTTACTTATGACTAGTAAATAGAATAGGGCATTGTGCCAATCCTAATTTTTAACCACATGTTTTCTCCTGCTCTGCTCAGTTCTCCCTGTAATGTAATTGGCTCTATGCATGTGGCCAGCACAGCTCTGCATAAAGCTCTGTCAGTGTAACACGCCCAGTAAATGGATCTGAGTCCTGTACTTCAGGGAAAATATGTAGCACTGAAAGAATGGCCTCCTATTTATCTTTTTGAGGTCTCCATTTTTGGAAATGCTAACAGGAAGAAAATAAATTGCTCCAGTGCAACCATAGAAAGGATAAACCTTTTCTTTGTTCCAAAGAGTGGACTTTGTTCCACTTAGCTGATAGAACTCATGTTGAGGTCTTGGCTCCCACTTCTCTCTCTGATCTTGAGTGTGTTATAGCTTCTCCAGAACCCAGGCATGCACATCTATAATCTGCTTGAGTTAAACCAGGTGATCTCTAAGCCCCATTATGCTTCAACATTTTAGGTTCTGAGCATGCTTGGTGCCCTCTCCGTGCTAAGACAGGCATGTCTTTGGGGTTGGAGAGGAAACCCACTGGGTCCCATTAGTGTCAGATGAGCATAAATCGAGATGGCAGATTGGTTCTCAGATGGGTGGAAGAGAAAGCATGCAAAAATAAAACCCTGTTGTCAAGTTAAAAAATAAAACATTTTAAAGAACAAAATCTGTACCTTTTCCTTTGCAAAAGCAACAACACTAGGCCTGAAGATAATGTGCAAAAATAAATATACAGAAAAAGTTCTTTTGCTGCTGCTTCTAGCAGTTTTCTGATCTCTTTCTCTCACTTTGCACTGACTGTCAAATGGTCTATCAAGAGGTTAGTTTGTAATTAAACTCAGCTCTAATTGCTGGAAAAAGTTACTAATTGTGTTCTTAAATCCTTTTATTCTATACCCTAGAAACCAGTGCATTCTAGCCTTTAAATGCTAGTGGTTTGAGAGAATCACATAAGTACAGCTTTTAGCAGAAATTCTGTTCATTTCAAGCTTTTACCCAGAACATCAATCAAGAAAACTAAAAAACATGAAACCAATTGGTGAAGGGAATAATCCTCCCTCCACAACAATAACAAAAAATAAATTTGAGGAAATGCTCTGCCTTCTCTCTTTCTGAATTATAGATAGTGCCATGCTTAATAATTGGTTTATATTCTAAGACCTATATTCAGGAATCTGTCCATTTTTAAATTGGGCTTCATATCTTTAAAGGGTCATTTGGGTGCTTTTGAGGCATAGAAAGTCTTGAATCCATCCAAATCCATTCAAATGATTTTGTTTTTTGATAAAAGGATGTGAGCAACCCAAATGTCAATTTTAATTTGTATTTGAGTTATAAAGAGTAAACAAAGCAATGGATCCCAAAGAGTAGAACTTGGAAGAACAACAGAGGAAAGACATTAGTTGTGACATAGTAACTATTTGTTTGACCCATGTAATGCTGGTGGAGCTAGTGACTCAAGAATACTAAAATCACTATGTTTAGACTATGTGCTGGGCACTTTGGGTTATGTCTCAGACTCCAATTTCCCATTCCTGTCTCTAAGAAGTCCTTGAGTTTTAGGTGGCAATAGCCCCACCTCCAGTCTCCATGGCTTCAGTTTATTAGAGTAACCTTGCCCACTCCTCGCTTTCCGTCATAGGAATGGGGTCATTGGGCCAAGGATGAGCCCTTGACCCACCCAGTTCAGGCCAGTGAAGGCAAGTGAGCCAGACATTCCTCTGTGTCAACTGAGAAATCCTTGCTTTCTTCTGTTCTACTTAGATGTGGACACCTGAAGCCCTAAGGAGCACATATCTATCCTATTTGTCATCACCCAGAATCAACTGAATTTTGATTCAGTGGAATTTTGAATCAACTGCCTAATTTTAGGGGATTTCTTTTAGTGTTAGCCACTTTTTGCTTATGAGTGAAAATCTTGACTGATAAAGTCTGGGATAACTGGGAGCCTCTGGTTTCCATTGGAGAAGCTGGGCATAGGATGAAGCTGATACCAAATCCATGGGGTTGTGGAGGAGGAGAGGGACAGGGAGAATATAGATTTTGGTGATTAAATCAAGTTACTTGATCAAACCTACCTAAAATTGTATTTCTAGCTTTCCTTAAACTACGTGAGTCAATAAACTTTCTTATATGGTTTCCAAAAATATTTGCCTATTACATATTAGGTGGCAGCCCATGATCAAGAACCAGGGATAGCATTGAACATGAGACCCCTACATTCCAGTGTGGAGAGAAAGGGAATAAAATACATAAATAAGGACACAAGAAGAGAGGTAGAATAAACACAAAACAGAGTATATTGATTTCCTGGGGCTGCCATAATGAAATACCACCAACGAAATGCCTTAAACCACCTGACATTATTATATCACAGTTCTGGGGGTTCAAAGACCTAGATCAAGATGTCAGCAAGGTTGGTTCCTTCTGAGGCTGAGAGGGAGAATCTGTTCCAGGCCTCTCTCCTAGCTTCTGGTGGTTTGCTAGAAAATGTTGACATATCTTGCCTCTCAGAAGCACCACTACAATTTCTACTTTAATCCTCACATGGCATTCTACCCCATATCTTCACATTGTCTCTGGGTCCAAGGTCCCCTTTTATAAGGAGACCAGTCGTATTGGGTAAGCACCCACTCTAATGACCGCTCTAATGACCTCATCAACAACAACCCTGTTTCTAACGAAGGTCCCATTCTGAGGCACTAGAATTGGTTAGACTTCAACATATTGTCTTTTGTGGGGAGGAGAGTAAGGCACACACAGTTCACCCCATAACACAGAGTAATGTGACTAGGAGTCACAATAGGAGTATCTTGGCATCTTTTTGAGGAGATAACATTTACTCTGAGGATTAAAAGGTAAGATGGAACTCAAAGTCTAGATCTGATTATTTAGAGAGAAAAAAGTCATTTCAGACAGAGGAGAAAAGCTAGTGCATAATTCTTGGTACTTATCATGGTAACAAACAAACAAAAACGGACCAAAAAGCAACAGTGTAAAGGTCCTTTATTGCTGATGTCCATTTGAGTTGTAGTTCACATTTATGTGAAAAAGTTAAGTAAGTAGGAACCATTTGAATAATGCTTTTTAAAAATATTTTTTAATTTATTTTTGAGAGAGAGAGAGAGAACGAGGGGGAGGGGCAGAGGGAAAAGCAGACTCTCCTCTGCACAGGGAGCCTGATGCAGTACAGGGTTTGATCCCAGGATCATGACCTAAGCCAAAGGCAGACGCTTAACGGACTGAGCCACCCAGGTGCCCCTGAATAATTCTTATTAGAATGTTACCTACTAACTATAATTTATTTATAAAATCCCTAGCCATTATTATTATTATTATTATTATTATTATTATTATTTACACAACTAGGTGACTTCACTTCTTACCCCGGTATTTGTTGGATATTGTGATCTTTAGTTTTCTTCCATGTCAGATTTCACTAGTCTGTACATTTCTGAAGTTGGGGATTATTTTAGCACCGTTTTTCTCTCTGGCGTCAACCATGTAGCTGATAAATAGTGGGGTTCCGACGAAAACTGAATTTTCGTGAAAGGAACTCCATTCTAGTTTAGGAGCTGTGGAATGCCAATGAATGTTTAACAGGGGGCTCTTCCCACAGGGAAAAAAAAAATTAAAAAGCAAGCCCTGATTTTTAGCAAGTGCCAATTCCCAGGGTGTAAATCTCTCACATCACCATTGCTGATTCCAAGCTGCCGATATGACATCACTGAACTGAGGAGTACACACAGTCATATCCCACAGGCTGGTGCCAGGTGCTCCAGCATACCAGGGTCCAAGGGTCCTTTCAGGAATCTAGGGAAACGGTTCATACTTTGCTACCAAACTAACTTAGGTTGTTGCTTTGTTGCTAGCATTTAAGGCTGTGTAATCCCAATCAGTATTGCTTCCCTCATCTATACAATAAGAGTAATACTTGCTACAGATGATTCTTCTGAAAATTAAAATGAATTAACACTGGTAAAACAGCCAATATAATAGGGAATATAGGAAACAACTGACATGTGTTAGCTTTTGTTTTTAATTTTGCTGTTGTTGATAGAAAATATTTCTTGTTTCTTGAATTTGTCACAAAAGGGAAAATGAATCTAAATGCAGTATTAGGGCATGAAATTTATCTGACAGGAAACCAGCTCTTCCTACCAACTCCGAATTGGGCAGCAGTGCAAAAATGCTGTGTTTTGAATGGACATCAATAACTGGAAGCCGCTATTGAGTTCATGATGCTTAGTCTATAGCTGGTTTCTGGCCATGGAGACCGTGTGATAGCAGCATTTGAAAAAAAAAAAATTTACAGATTCTAAACCAAGAGGTGACTCACATGATTGAAAAATGAGATGAGAAGTAGGAAAATCTTTGAGGACTTGGAGTCCTATCACTCACCCTCTTCAAAGACTGTCTCTCTCTCTCACGTATGGAGAGAGGGAGAGAGAGAGAGAGAGAGAGAGAGAGAGAGACTTTCTTCCCCAAGAGGCAAATCAACAGTAAAACTCCATCTAAGCAGGGAGCTCCAACCCCAAGGGCCAAGGGTCAGACAAATTAAAAGAAATAAATGAAATAGACTCTGTGTGTGTGCGTGTGTGTGTGTGCACGTGCGCGCATACACACTAGAGACAGAAGAACAGAGACAAACAGAAACGAAGACAGAGAGACAGCCAGGAGGCAGAATACGGCAAATTTAACTGAACAGAGTACCTTTAAAGGCAACCAAATTTTAAAATGTTTAATGATCATGCAAACCCAAATAAAATATATGCCTTGTGGGATGGATTCTGGTCCATGGGTCTCAATTTGAGACCCTGATTTATGTTGCGATGCACGTCAAACCTGCTCCTAGATTCCATGTCTGTTCAGTTTGTAATGGAGATAAATGAAATCAATATACTTTGCTTTTACCCCACTGGATAGGCTTGTTTTTTTTTTTTTTACTGATGTTTATTTCTGGTAGTTCCCTTTTATCTACAGTGAATATATGCTCATTGCAAATAATCCAAGCAGGATACAAAAGCATATGACTTAAGGTAGAGTGGCATCAAAATCTCCCACTCAAAGGAGGGTGCCCAGACGTTTTGGTGAATCTCCAGCCATGCCTTAGCATGCACATGCACACACGCGTGTGCACACACAAGCTACGTGTAATATTGCGGACTGCCGCACGCCATATATGCTCCTTTTTCATGGAGAACACACCAAGGATATCTATTCAGTCACTGTTGCCTTAGAATCCTGGTTCTACTATTTAGTAAGTTTTGGCTCACAAAAGATACAAAGTAATTGTAGCTCCAGTATCAAAGTTTCACATCTCGTCAGTTTCCACCTTGAAATAAAACATTTCTTTACCCTCATTTCTAATAGTTAGGGGAGAAAGGGGCACCCTTGTTTTTGAAACCAGGCAGTACTATTATTAGGAATTTATCAACCTTTACTTATCTCTGGATTTTTTCCCCTCTCTCCTCACTGTGTTTTATCTTCTCTCCACTGATCTTTTTTTGCAGATGACCTTTCATCTTATTTCTCATCTGCTGGTCCCATCAACCCTAACTTTGTATCTGCTAAAACTCAGGTAATTGCTTTTAGATGGATATAATTAAGAAGCCATTAGTGTAAAGTTTCATTTCAGTTTACGCCTTGGTCTGCATTTGAGCAAAGAAATATGAAATTAAGGTATTAGCTCCTTTCAGGAGTATGAGTCACCAGCTAATAAGTTTCAAGAGCAGTTTCTCAACTGTAATGATTGTGCTTTTCTCTTTAAACATCTTCTTTGGAATTCTCCCAGAGGTAATATTCTAAAAGAAAGGGGTACAGATCTACCCCAGAGACAGACCTGGATTGGGTATGTGATTCCCAAAGTGTTGAGTGTCCATGGTGCCCAAGGAGGGCACATGAGATCTTTTAAAAGTAATGAACACAGAAAGCCCAATCTGAAAACCTGTATTTTTTCAGATTCTTACACAATAGGGAATAGAACTCTTTTCCCTAATGTGTAAGATTTCTGTCTTTCTGAGGACAGCTGTGAGAGACATCCCCTCTACAAAGGGATTCGTGCCCTGGATGGAAGGAGTCAAAGTCAAGATGACCTAATGTGATTTGGGGTTAGCTATCTAAAACAGCAGTTCTCAAATCTGGCTGAGTATTAGAATTACCTATTATATTCATTTCCTATGACTTCCATAATGAATTTCCACAAACTGGGTGTCTTAAAACAATGAAAATCCATTCCCTCACACTTCTGAAGGCTAGAAGTTTAAGTCTGAAGTATTAGCAAGGCCATGCTCTTCCTAAAGACTCTAGGATAGGATCCTTCTTTGCCTCTTCCTAGCTTCTGGTGATGCCTGGCAATCCTTAGCATTTTTGTCCTATTCCTTCATGACCCTAATCTCTGCCTCTGTTGTCACATGGCCATCTTCACTCCATATGTATCTCTGTGTATCCTCTCTTCTTACAAAGATACCAATCATTGGATTTAGAATCCTCCAACCCAATATAACCTCATCTTAACATTTATAAAGCAAACATTTTCATCTTCACTTCCCAACTGCAAAGATGATATTTCCAAATAAGGTCACATTCTGGGATTCCAGGGAGACGTGTATTTGGGGGAACACTATTCAACCTATAATGCCTGGGAAGATTTTAAAAATTCCATTGCCCTTGTCACACCCCAAATCAATTAAACTGGAATTCTAGGAAGGTACGGATTGGAATCGCTTTGGGAAATTTAAAAAAACTGATGCTTGGGGCTCACCCCGAGATTCCGACCTATAAAATAGGTATTCTAACAAGTATAATAATTGGATTATTAAGGAAAATAAATGAGATAATGTAACATACACAGCAGAAAACTTCACATAACTTATGCTCAATTAATACTTTCTTGTTAATTTGTTTGGCTTGACTGGTTTATAAAAATAAGGGCCTAGTTTCACTTACGTAAGGATTCAGTACTCAGTAAGCATTGATACCCCTTTCTCCTGCCTTTTTCAGGACAAACATGATTATCTGCTTTATGTTTCCGGGGTCAGGGTTTTACTTAGTATATGGTTTGCTGTTGCCCTTACACAGCCTGTTTTCCTGATAGACAAATTCTTATAATCTTTTCTTCATTTGAAAATGAATTGTCCTCCCATCCTTTAACTGGTCACATTGTAAGTTTTAATCTCCTCTAGTCTGCTAGAGTGACTAATTATCCTAATTTGCTCAGGATCAAGGGATTTTCCAGAATATAGGACTTTCAGTGCTAATCTTAAACAGTCCCAGGGAAACCACCATGGTGAGTTACCCTAAGGCTGCCTCCATCAGCCACGAATAAGTGAACATGCCTAATGTTACCCCAAGAGTATAACACATTTTAGGAATACAAGGAGCTTTAAGAGGGAATACAAACATATAAAATATGACACTTGCCTTCAAGTTTATACAGAGCTATCAGTACAATCATGAATAATAATGGTGATAATACTGAGCACTTACATGAATCCCATTCCTTTGCAAAGGGTTTTACATGTACTACGCATTTAATACTCACAGCAACCTTATACATGCATGGCACCATGATCACCATTTTCTAAATGACGAAACTGGGGTTCAACCAGCTGATGTGACTTCTGCAAGGTCTCACAGCCAGTATTTATTTTGGCCCAAATGTACCCAGGCAGTTTGGTTTCTACACAGGTAGTATTAATACCAATGCCATACTGAATGCATGCCCAAGGAATACAGAAATCCAAGTCAGAGAAAGACAGAGGGACAATGTTTTTCAGCCTGGTGCAAAGCTGTTACAGATAAGGGGGGAATTGAACTGGCACCAGTAGGTCATAATGCATCATGACTTCCCTCCAGTGCTTCATTTAAGGTAAACATCAATTGAGAACCTAAAATGTGTGCAGCAATACAGAAACACTGAGCAATGATAGTAACCAGAATTTGGGCGGGGAAGGTAGTTACTCTGTCCCTGGCACTGTGCTGAGCCCTTGACATATTATCTAATGGCATGGCATGGCATGGCTTTGTTATCTCCAACCAACAGGATACTATATCCCCTTCACACCAAAGAGAAATGAGGCTCAGAGACATCAATTAAGTTGACCCAGAATCTCACAGCTAGTTTGTGATCAATTCAGAATCCAAATCTTGGTCTTTGTGTTAGTGTCTTGGTCTGTCTTACAATGGAGTCTGTTTTCATAACTGCCATGCTGTCTTGCTCTTCAAGATGAGAAAGGCATCAGAATACTTTGGTGAGGCTTCAGTGGAAATGTAGAGCAGGTTTATTGGTGGATGCATCATATAAAAGTTAATTCACCTGTTTAAGATTGGGATAATTGTGGAAAACCTGCAACAGAAGCTAGATATTAAAGATGTGAAAGGAACTTGCCAGCAAGGAGAACTGGCGGCATGGCATGGACACTCCTCATCTTTAAGGCACAGCAAGCCCTTATCTCCATGAAGAAAGGAAACAGCCAAAGCTATGGAAAACACTCCCGTGACAAAATTGGAAGTACAGTTAATCAGGACTTAATTAAACAGTTTAATCTCTGACTAAGGGGTGGGGGGTGATGGAAGATAAGGAGGGGAAAGAAAAAGCACATAAAATCCCTCCATTTAAGATGGTGAAATGTGTCTTCTCATCCATAATGCAGCACCATAATGTTCTTGTATGAATTGAAAATGCCAGGCAATCAAAGGCCATATGTGAGTGAATGCATACAGAGTGTCCATGTATTTTTAATCAAGGCTGCATCTCTGAAGTATGTTTATGCTTTCTTGGCATGAAAGATGCTCCCCCAGATTAGCTCTGCATGTGACTCCAGGCTGTTGTTACCTTTGGCCATGCCAATGAAAGGGAGTTGGCAGATCCCCCATAATGCATTACTGTGGAGCTGATGCACGCCACACTGGAAGGATAGTGAACATCGAGCAATCCATTAAGGCTGAGGAAATGGGCTTAGGAGTCACTGAAGTCTTCACTCCCTGGAAGATCGCTCTTCTACTCTCTCTTCACACCCTAAAATTCATTTTCCACACCGTACCCAGAGCGATCTACTAAAAATGTAAATCCAAACTCTTCCTTTTATCCACTCAAATCCCACTAGTGAAGAGTTTTAAAAATAAGAACTGGACTCTGCTGTGGTCTCCACAACTCTGCATGAGATTTTCCCCATCCCTACTTCATGTCATACCTCACTTTACATTCATGAAGCTCTGGTCACATTGTCCTGATTTCTATTCCTAATCACTTAGAATTTGCTCTTTCATGCATTCACTTGCAAAAAAAAGTATCTGAGCACCAGCTATGTGTCAGGTACTCTCCTATGTGTTGGTGATGAACCAATGTACAAAACAGAGATCTTTCTGCCCTCTTGAAACTCATGTTCCAGTAAGAGAAGATAGACAGCAAACAATAAAGAAGAGGAAAGTATAAAATTTAAAGCATTTAAAAACAGACAAGTCCTTCACAAAAAAAGAAAGAAAATAGAGTAGTATAAATAGGGCCAGGATTAAGTGGCAAGGAATGTTAAGTTATGGAATTAAATAGGATGGTCAGGGGAAATGCCTCATTTCAAGGCAATTTCTCTTACTGCTTCCTCTCCTAGAATACATTCACCCAGACCCTTACATGAACATCTCAGAACTCAGGTCTCAGCTCAAATGTCACCTCTCTGAGAGACCTTTTCTGATCCCCCAATGTGAAGTGGTCCCTTCTTGTCACTTTATCTCACTACTGTCTGTGACAGCACTTAGAACTATCTGAGGTTACTTTCTTCATTTACTTACTTACTTCGTTTTTGTTTGCAACACTCATGGACTGTACACGCTAAGAGAAAAAGGTCTTTATCCCTTCACTGTTAGGTCTCTTATGTCTAGATCTGTGCCTAGAGTACAGTAGATATTCAACAAATGTATGTTGGGATAAAAGAATGAAGGAATGGATGAATATAGATACTAATGCATTAATTACACCATTGGAGCAAGAGAGGTAAGTCGTATTTGACATTGAGAAATCACTAGGAGATATTAGCATCTTCTTGTTTAGTAACATGGCATTTATTTAAGTAACACAGTCCAGGAAATATGGACTAGATCAGGAAAATACTATTGAGAGAATAATTAAAATGATCAAATCATATTCTAAATGTGCTTCTTTTATATTCCTCATGTCTATTTCTCTCCATTCTCATGGCCACCACTCTGGGCCATGTGCCATCATCTCTTGTTTCATTGCGTCCATTCTTACAGTGAAACACAAAATATTTCTTCAAAGTTCAGGAAGAGTAATGCTTTAAAAATGTGTATTTGATTATGTCTTCCATTGCTTAAGCCCTTCGATTACTCTCTATTAATTATAAGATAGGGTACAAAATCTTAATGTGGCTCCCAGAGACTTCAAAAGCTGGCCACTGTCCATTTCTCCAATTTCATCTTTCTATACTTCTTACCAGCTCTGTGGTCTACCTAGACTGATCTCTTATGTTTCCTGAATGCTCAAATTTGCCATCTTTCCTTCAGATGACTAGAAGATGGTTTTTCTGTTTGGCAGTCCCTTCTCTGCTCTTTTTCTCTGTCTGTGTCTGGCTAAGTCATTGCCATCTTTTAAATATTTTTAAGAAATTAATGAATTAAATCAATTAATTAAGTCAATTAATTAATTAATTAATTAAGTCATCTTTTGAATATTTGCTTAGACTTCATACCCTCTGGTAAGGACTCTATGATCCTTAAGTCTGGACTAAGTAACTCTTCTCTGTGGTCTCATACCATGTCAATTTCCCCATTACATTACTTTCCATGTAGTGAATTGCTCTTGTTTGATTTCTTTCCTGTCCCTACCACTAGACTTGAGCAGTAAATGGACAAAAATAATTTTTGCTTCCTTTATTCTAATAGTTCAGGCATCTCACATAAAGACTGGCTCATAGTAGTTCCTCAAAATATACTTGTTGAATGATTGGACAAAATGTATGGCCATTTAAAATAGCAACACTGTATTTCCAGACAGTGCTTTGAGTATCATTTCTCATTCCAAAGCATTGCTTATGGGTCTTTCTCCTCTGTGGCAACATTGCTAAAAACTGAGAGGAGATGGTAGAAAGTTGAGGGCACACAGCTTATCTCTTGATATTGATGTCATAGAGTATAACTGGGTCCTTCAGTTCAACCCTTGGTGATAGCCCCAGGAACCAAGAAATTGATCTAGCAAGACAAGAATTCTGAATCCTACTGGAAGTATTGAGCATAGTGGCTTCTGCAGAGGAGGTAATTCTGATGTCTTGCTTATTACGGTTGAAAGTACCTTAAAATTAGTAGCTTTGCCTATGTCTGAAGAAGGACAGAAGTGGCTATAGAAACAAAGGATGCAGAACCTGAATGAAGTCATTGGAAACACAGTATCCAGGAATCTCAGTTCACCAATGAAGAAAGCAAGAACTCTAATGGTTGTTTAAAAAAACATCCTCTCTATTCCTGGAATGGATTTTTTACTTTTTCTCCCACCCTATATTTTCTTTCATCTGTTTAATTCGGTTAAACTCACATATTTTGACAGGTTTTAATTTTTTTTCTCTTTACCATGTGCCAGACATTAAGAATATGTCCCCCATATGAAGGCCACATGTCGGTTCAGTGACATAAGTGCAAGTGCTTTCTCATGGTTCATCTTGCATCCCAACTAAATTCAGAAGCCTATCCTTTTTTAAAATCCTTTGACTGATTTACTTGCACCAGAGCTTTAGTGAGCAATACACGTTTTATTTAAAGTAACAGGAAAGAAGGCACAGGGAGGAGATTACATCACACATATCTAAGCAAACAAGTTAGCATTCTCCCCATGTAAAAACATAACTTTTAAAAAAATCTCTTTCTCCTCTTATCACTGAGGGTTCCTTTTTCCTCTTTTTAGTACATGAAAAGACCATCCTAATTGACTTAGAGCTCTTCTCTCCAGTATTTTTCTCTAGGCATTCAAAATTCTTCTTTCCATGACCAGACACCATAATTCAGGTCTGAACTAGCTCCTACTTCCAGCAGTGCTAATCCAAAGTCATCACAGTTGTTCAGCTAAACAAAGGGAGGGTCCTCCAATTAGCAGAACCACCAGCCTTAGAAAATGCTTCTCATGCACATTGCATCTTTATGTTTGGCCAGCAAATCCCAAGGAGCCAAATCATTATTAACCTAAGATTTGAGCATCTGAATCTTCATTTATAAGATGCCCCAAAAGATTCTGACCTTATGAAGTTGTGAGGATCAATGAAATAAGGATGAAAAACAAAATAAAACAAAATTGGTACATAACCCAACAGAGAATAAGCCTATTAGAAGCTAAGTGTATACTGATTTCTTTCTTTTCAAGCGACAGGATTTGAGGATTCATTTATCCCACAATTTCCTACTGGATTCCTGTTTAGGAAGTCTCTCAACTTCTCCCATCCAAGTACTAACCAGGCCCGACCCTGTGTAGCTTCCTAGATCTGATGGGATCAGACGCATTCAGGGTGGTAGAGCTCGTTAGTGTCCTTAAAATTACCATAAAAACACAAAATAGTCCAAAAAAATGCAAAGTAAAAAGCATATCCTATTGTCATTTGTGCATGTTGGAGACATGACTATCCTGACATAGACCCAAAAAGTGTGTGTGCGTGTGTGTGTGTGTGTTCTAGAGAATTTATATACTGAAACCCCTCATTCAGAGACAGTGCTATGTTCTAAAAGGCTGTTGTAACATTCTTTTGTCCACAGCCCTTTTTGACACTGTTTAGACTAGCATTCAAACTGTAGGTGGCCGATAGAGGCACCGTGGGTTTTTACTTTGATGCAAAACTTTGCCGCTATCTAGAAATGTCATGGTTTTAAAGCCTTGAAGCAGAGAAGCTTCTCTATTTATAATCTTATTCTTATTCATAGCAGACCCAGGGAACAGTCATGCTCATTGCTATGGTTCTCTGAGCATGGTTGAGCAGTGCTATTGACTGAAGCCACTTTGCCATCAAACCATCAGGGATTAGTAACCTTTGAAACCTTCTACTTCTAGAAGCTCAGGAGAGGTAGGGTCTTCTGGGCTCTACCCATGGAACTGATGACAAAAGCACCCATGAAGGCAAAAGATACATTCACCTACAATACAGGTGGAACAGCATGTATTAAAAGAAACTACCAGAGTCCAGAACTTTGGCCTGAATTTAAGATTATTGAATTATTTTTTCAATTCCTAAGGCTCTAGTACTGAATGAGTAATATGTACTCTGCAAAGAGCTATGGAAATTACAGAGATGAGTAACAATTAGGTAAATGTTTATATCATGAATATTGTATCAACTAATCTTCACAGCAATTTCACAAGATAGACCAATCTATTTCTATTTTATAAAAGGCAAAATCAAGGCTCAGGAATTTGAAGAAACTTGCCTAAGATTAACAAGCTATTGCTTGTTAATACCTTTCAAAATCAGGTATGTCTGTGGAGAAGGGTCAAAACACAGTCATAAATAACATTGGTAAATATCTTGAATACATTTTCCCCTTTAATTTTCATAAAAACCCTGTTGTGTCTCCATTTCGTAGATGAGCAAAATGAGGTTCAGGGAAAATTGTTCAGAGAGCTCATACAATCTTGTTCAGAGAGCTCATACAAATCTTCTGCAAGCAGGACACATGAAGTGCTCTTGGATTTTGGGGGTCATCAAACATATAGTGTTAGGTTTAGTAAGATACCCTAAATATTCAAGAAGGTCTGAAACAAAGGGAGACACTGAAGAAGAGAAAAGGGTATCCAAAAGAAAAATAGTTACACTAGCATGGAGATAAATTCTGCTTCTATTTTAGATGGCAAACCTACATTTTCTCCGAGTTATGTAAGAGAAAGCCTTGTGTTTGTGTTCAGAGGGCAAGCTTGAGGAAAAGCTCAGGATACCACCTGCATCCTAAGTGGCCCGAGTGATGGGGGGAATGGGCCCTGTTCCAAATTGATTAGTTCTGCTACCTTCTCATTATTGTTCCGCCTGAAGTTTGGCATGCAAGCAAGGTCATTCCATGCATGGGTCTGCGTGACTTAACTGATTCCACTACAGACTCCCTCCTCTGCACACCCCCATTCCCACCGCGGCATGCCACCTGCACTAGAGAAAATTAAAAAATCAACGCATACATTTTACATGAGTTCCCGAGACTGGTGAGAAATTAATGTTATGTTGTCTTTTGATAAAGATACAGCGGTTTTTTTAAAGATGTTCATCCAATTCAGTAATAGGAAGCCTTCCTCAGATTCCTCCATGGAGCTATATGTCAGGATGAGAAGAAGAAATGCATATAGACTCAGAAGAATATGTTTGAGCAAATTTTCTTTTTGCAGTTCACCTTACAAAGAAATTTCAGGGTTACATATTAGGTTGCTGTCCTCCCCAGACTGTCAGGTGCCTTATTAATTTTCTGTTCCCATGGTTCCTTCCTCTGAGGTTGCTCCCTTAGCCAGGAATGACGTATTCTCTTATTTTTACATTCAAATGCTTCCAGTTCTTTAAGGTTGACCACAAATGTCTCAGTTTTCATGCAGCTATCTCATATCCTCAAATAAGATGTGATTGCTGTCATGGCAGATCTTCAGTAATTCTTAGAAACATTCTCATCCCCTCTGCTCCTGTTTTCCTACCAACCATGTGAGAATACTTACAGGTGTTTATTTCAGGGTTGATTTAAAAATTAGAGGTAATGTATAAGAAACCTAACAGAGTATTTGACAAATAATAGTTAACAGATGGTATTGGTTTTGTTATTATTGCTACTAACAAAGAAATACAATGTCCAGAGTTTTTTGGACAGAATTCACAATCTTTACAGTCAAGTTCCAGTCTTTGTTTCTAGTTTTATCCTTCCAGTAGTCACTTTGTCTTGGACACCTCTGTTCCCACCCCCCCCCCAAAATTCTTTATTCTATTAAACTAAACTCCTCAGTGCTATGTGAACATTTACACATTCAGTACTGAGGACCTCCGTGGTTGTGATTCTTTTCATTTTGTTTCCTTCTACACTAAAACTTACCTAAGATCTCACGATTTATAAATCACATAGACAATAAGCAGCAGAGTAGGAACTGAGATCCCGTTTCCCATACCCATAAACAACAGTTCAGCCAGCCTTCTAAAAGGTGTCAAGTAATTGTTGAGAAGTGATTTGTTTGGTTATGTGCATAAGCTTTGAATTTAGACAGATTTGGCTTTGAATGTTAGCTGCCTGGCTGCACAGTTGCAAACAAGTTCCTTCGGGTGTCTTAGCTTAAGCACTGATCTTTGTAACAGGAAAATAATGTGTGTGTGTGTGTGTGTGTGTGTGTGTGTAAGCTTAAAGTTATTATACCTTATGTTGTTTGAAATGTATGTTCATAAATTATATGCATAATTATAAGTTCAAATTCAAGTTATATTTGTGATATAACCTATATATAATATATGTAATACACATACACACACGCACATGTATACATATGAAATTTGGTCCACATTATAACTTTAAGATGTATGTGTGTGTGTGTGTATGTATATATGTACACACATATATATATAAAATATGCACAGGGAGAATTTATATGTTACAGTATCCATATATATATAATGGTATGTATACATAATAGCATATGTGTGTATGTATGTGTGTGTGTGTATATACATATATATATATGCCCGTGTGTGTGTGTGTGTGTGTGTGTGTGTGTTCTAAGAAGCTCTACCTTAATTCTGATGCAAGAGTGAAATACATCCAGGAGTCAGCAGATTTAAAATAAAATATTACATTTATTACTTTAAAAGTTTTTGACCAATGTGATTTAGATCAACGTGAGGCTAAAAGGACTTGTTAAAGCCCATTTCTAACCCCATTCCCACTTTTGCCCTTCTCAGGGCGTGGTATCTCATCCAGAGGGCAAGGAAGGGCATCAGGCAAAGTAGAAAGACATGTACAATCACAGCATCACTAGGTGGAGAAGGAAGGAAGGGAGTGAAATTTTGGTATTTACTAACTTACGATAAATCATCTCTAAGTAATTGAAAACACAGGCCAATGTTTGCTACTCAGCAGTTAATGACTCACTTATGCTCCATGAGAATCTCAGAGTACAATTTCTTGCAAGAAGCCGGAAGTGTTAGTGGAGTAGAGACTACTCTATATGGGAAGAAGGGGGAGTTCAGAAATACAGGCTCTCTCTTAAAATCTAGTGAGATGTTGATGCTCAGCAAGTAACTCTGTCTAAGTGGTGCCTATTATTATTAGTTAATAGGTGCTGTTGTTAAGTTTCCAGTGATCAACATTGAATTATTATTAATGATACTAAGTATATCTATATGATGTCTACATATTTTTTGTACATAAAAGCTGAAATAAATCTTTCAGTGAAAACTATGCAGTTAAGGCTCCTGTTTAGCAATGCAGCTTCTGCACCCCCGTGGAAGGCCAAACATCACCAAATTTTGCTGACCTGGCTTCAGTAAGTTTTAATTCAACAAAAAGCCTGGTTGGACAGAGGCTTCCACAAGTACCAGACCATGTAACACTCATTCTGTTTAATGGAACTGTTCCATATTTGTGCTTTCTGCTAGAACTGGATCTGTGTCTTTCTGTCTCAGTGGAGCATAAATGTAAGGTGATATCAAGAAGGGACCCAGATCAGGAAGGGATGAGAGGTGAAGTGGTGGCTGGGGAAACATAGAAACTGGACTGTTTGAAAGAAACAGAAAAAGATGATTCAGGTTATTTCATCAAATAAAAAGCATCCCCTTTGTGAACTGTCACATCTGATTTCCACTTAAAAGCAGTATGAATGTAGCAGACAATTTTGATGGCCCCCTGAGATTTTAAATAGGGTATTGTCTTTATGGGCATGTATTATCCCTGTGCATGTATACATTTTGATCAAGAGATAAATATCCGGGGGGGGGGCTTCAATTAAGATAATTATATTGGGGGTGCCTGGGTGGCTCAGTCAGTTAAGTGTCTGACTCTTGGTTTTGGCTCAAGTCATGATCCCAGGGTCCTGGGATCAAGCCCCACATCAGGATCAGCACTCAGCAGGGAGTCTCTCTCTCCCTCTGTCTTTGCCCCTTCCCCTTGCACGTGCACTCTCTCTCTCTCTCTGAAATACATAAGCAAATCTTAAAAAAAAAAAAGATAATGTATATTTGGTGACCTCAATGAGATAGCCATTTTTCTAAAGACTTGTAATAATACATCTCTCTCTCTGTCTCTCTACCCGCTTGAACTAAGGTTCTCACACATATGGTTTTCTCTCACTAAAATTCTATTCCCTGTCTTCTCCAGCTGATGAATTCTTACTCTAGACCAGATTCTTCTTTGAACACACCTCATCAGAGAAATGTCCCTGATCTTTAAACTTAGCACTGGTTCCTTGGTATATGCTCCCACCACTCAGTGTAGTATCCCTTAATACCCTGTTTGCAGGTTTTAAAGCCAGATTCCTATAATTTAAATTTTCACTCCACCACTTTTAGTATTGTGACCTTGCCCAAGATAATCCAGCTGTCCCATCTATAAGTCAGTAATAATACTAATACCTACCTCTGGATTAAGTATTGGGTTTTTGAGGATGAAATGAGGAAATTTATTTAACAGGCTGAAACCAAGGACTGACACTGAATGCATATTAGCCATTTTTATTCTTTTCATCCAGTTTTGTTTTCAAGCTGAGATAGGGAGGGAAAGAGACTATGACAAGCTAGCATTCCAAATTCAGAGGTTGGATTTGATCTGGTAAGAAATGGAGAGCTGTTGATGGTTTTAAAGAGAGGAGAGACAGGGTCAGATGTGAATTTTAGAAAAATAAAAAACTAAAAAAAAATACAGGGTGATGGGCAAGTAGAGGAAGAAGTATTTAAAATATGCTCCATATAGCCAAGTGATTCATCCTTAAGCAATCACATTTAATTACCATTCCCAAAAACTAAGAGCACATGTAATTCAACAAACCTGGGGGGAGAAATAAAACATTTGCGGGATGTTCACTGAGTGTGAGATGTTGTGCTAAAGGCTGAGAATTCAAAGAGGCAGTTTGCATACTGTGGAATAATCCAGCCTAGTGTTTAAGAGCATTGGATTTGCAACTAAATAGACCTAGGTTCATCATCAAGGGCTATGCCTTCCCATTTCAGCGAGGTTCTTAAACTACTTAAGCCTCAGTTTCCTCAAAATTAACAAGATTAATTGGCAAGATCAAATGAGGTACAGTGTCTAAATCACCTAAACATGCTTAGGATATGGTATGTGTTCAGTTAATGTTAGTTTTTGTCATTACTATTATTATTGTTGATATTACTTTGCAACAGTGCTAAGTGGTGCCTTTCTTCAATGTCAAGGTGCTCACTGTCTGAATATAGAGTACAAATACGTAATATAGGAACTGTATTCTCTTTGAGGGACCACGCTATTAAAAATGGCAAATAGTAATCCAATGTATATCACTCGTCAGGTATTGTTCCAAGTGGTTTACATGTATAGTAGTATTTAATTCTTACAAAAACCCTAGGAGGCAGATAATGCAATGCTAAATGGTATACAGATGAAGCACAGGAGCTCAGGTTGAATTATGTGTCCAAGGCCACACAGATAGTGACTAGCGGAGGGGTATGTAAGCTGAGGTTGTCTAACACAGCTGCCATGCCTTAAACCACTAGTTTTCTGTGCTTCCCTGATAAATAAGGATATGATAATTTTGAAATCAGAGGGTTTCAAGAGGACACAACATCTGTGCTGGGCCCTGACAGCTGAGCTACTCACTTTGTTTCTAGGAACATTTGAACTTAAACCATTCCAGATAGAAGTGTGTCCTCAACCTTCCTCAAAGCTAGAATGCCTCTTTCCACAATCTTTCTGTATTTTAACAACCAGTCATCTATGTTGCAAACTTCTTGCATATACTAAATATTTATGTTGGAATTAGGGCCAGAGTAAATGAATACCACCCCCCACCAGTCATGTAAGGATAAATTCTGTCTGTGCAAGCAAAGGTATCCCCCAAAGATTCCTGATTCTAAAAACAATTTTCTGCTGATCCATAAACAGAGGGAGGGTAATAATTTGAAGGCTGATATTAATCTGTCTTTCCAACTACCCATAGAAATCCCCTTGTTGCTCTACAAGGTCAATAAAATAACAATGGCAACAATGTTACTTTGATTGAAAGCCATGATGATTATTAAGGTAAGTATAGCATTTGACCCAAGTGGTATCTCATAAGTATCTTCAAGATATTTAGAGAGATGGAAACACCATGAGGGATATGTAATGGATCATACCTTCTTAAAAATGAGGACACTGTGGCATGGGATGATTTAATAGGTATTCAAGATCACATAACTACAAATGCCACAATCATAGTCATGGGCAGAAAAGCTGTTACTCAGGTCACTGCTGTGGTTACAGATCTGTCTCAGCATCCTCAGGTTAGACTGTGCTTTGTGACAAGATGCACAATTTAGAACTTTAATTTTCCTACTGAGCCCAAGGTTTAAGGTGGGAGTAGAGAAAAGATCTCTAGCTGGTGGTCAAATCCCACAGTCTCACCTGAACAGAGAGCCTGTACATTCCAACAGAGTAGAAAATATGTACAAAGATTTTCAGTAGTCACTGGGTCCACAAAGATGCTGGGTCACCTTCCTGCATTCTGTTGGGGGGTGGGGGGCACTTCCATCAGTAGGTCCCAGTCTTTACAGCAGTTCAGCCTAGCTGAAGGATTCCAGAGGTGAAGCATCTCCCATTTTATGCAGCTCAAGTGTAGCTGTGTTTCTTACAAGTTACTACGAGTGGTATACAGCTGGTTCCCTCTCCATTCACCTGAACAATCACAGTTAATATGTACCAATACTTAACATTACCGAAGCATAATTCTTTACATTTATGGGCATGAAGACTTCTCCTAATTTAGTGAACAGTCTGGTGACCCTTTCAATTGAGTGTTCTTGACTGGTGCACTGACCCGGAAAAGAGAGAGAGAAGAACTGAATATCCTTCCGCCATTATATGGTGTGGAGGTTATTAGGGCTGGTCATTAGATATTTCTCCTGATTCTTGTTCTCTGAGTCACATCCTAGTGTTGTGCTTCTTCAGTTCCATAAAGCTGGACATGGTCATGGAATGTGAACAGAAGCATTCTCTATTTCCCCTGGGGGAAATATTTTCAAAGACAGTTCCTCCTTTATTATGGCCACTCTCCATTTCTGCAGTGATAATAGAAGCCTGTGGCTGGGTGGCATCTGCAACCACGTGGGTCCTGAAAGGCAACACTGAGTAGAGAGCCATTGCCAGTACTGGATTTGCCCTAAGGTATTGAGTTTTAAGGGTTGTCGTCATCATCACTGTCATGCTCATGTGATGTGGTACATGATGTAGGTGCTTCTGGCAACACTTGGCAAGTTGCTACAAGAGATGAATGAGTTCAGAAAATAAATAGAAGCAGGTAGAGACACTCTGTGATTTAGAAATTTGCAGCATTAAAAGAAGAAACTGTTTTTCAACCCTGTCTTTATAAAACGTATGTATCATCAAGAATGTCATTGACTATAGCAGACACCAAAGAAAACTTGGACTTGCAGCAAGGGTCAAGTGGAAGGAATGGCCATTACAACCACAGTGAAAACCTCTTGAGTCCATTAAGGTTTTTCAGAGGAAAAGTACAATTAGGTTCAGTATCCAGTAAATGCATTCAATTGCAAAAAAGTGACTGGGGTGGGGGGAAGAGAGAGAAATCTTGGCTTTCCTGAGAATCCCTTATAGGTTGTTATAATTAAAATGGCACGGAGGGGAAGGAGAAGATTCAAGCAAACAAAGATATATCAAATGTAAGAAATATATCTAGGAAAGAACAGTGAGAGTGGTATTAGCATATAGAAGAGACTGGTTTCAGAAATATGAGGTCTATTAGCATTTTAAGGGAGCAGCACTGCAAGAAAATCACAGTCTATGACTGTTTGAGATTTAAAATAATATTAGGATTCTCAAACTCCTAAACAGCAAAGAGACTGAGAAAGATGCTCAACCACTGCATAGGGCATATTCTTCAATGCCCATTTTTTGGTGTGGCCAAGGAGGTTAATGGAAATGGAAGAATCCCATCTCTATGAACAGGAAATGGACCATGACAGTATCATGGGCCAAAGAAAGCAAAGGAATAGAGGACTCACCTGGGGAACAGAATGGAACACTAATCTACTAATCTGGGAACTTTTGTACTCCCAGAGGAAACCTTGTCACATCTCTCTAGTAGGATTCCATAGTTGTGATAGACCACCTATTGTGTCTCCTCCATTTATGATTGAGGGTATTTATTATGGTAATGCTATGCATGTTCTTTTATTGGATATTGGCTTATAAAATGTGTTTTCAGTTGAGTTTTGTAATTCATCTCTGAACCAAAAGCAATCACCTCTAGACTTAATGAAGAAAGATCAGGGAACTATTCAGAAGTCTGGACTTCAAGCTGGTTAATGAGTGGATGACTTGCCTCAAGTTCTTGAGTTAACCTCTTGAGTTCTCCTTTTTGGTGGTGTGGGAATGGATATTTTATAAGCAGGAAGGAGAAATTTTATATATTTTTTATATATATGTTATATATAAATTTTAACTATATAGATTATATAATATGTGATACATAAAACCTTTGAACATGTAAAACATATGTATAGAATATATATAGAACATATATATAGAACATTAATATTTACCAATGCTTATATTACCAAAGCATGATTACTTACATTTATAGGCCTGAAGACTTCTCCTAATTTAGTGATGAAAATATAACATGTTTTACATATATATATATATATATGTTTGTTATTAGAAAAGCAGACTGTAGTAATTATTAAGTCTGTTAAAAAAAATTCCAGATTTTCTCCCTTCTTGGCACACGGGAAAATTATACTTCCCTACCTTCTTTGAGTTAGATGTTGTCACATAACTGGATTTGACCCCCCCCAAAGTGTAAACAGATAAGCTGTGTGTCATTTTGAGATGTATTTAATTATCATGGCAGTGTCAGACACCACAGTGTTCAGTAATCCTGGAAGCATATGTAGAGATATGTCCTCCATCAGCCAGGGTCCCTAATTGACTATAATGACAGAGCACTCTGCTCCCCTGCATGGACATGTATTGTGAGAAAGAAAGAAAGAAACCTGTGTTATTTTTGGCCTCTGAAACTTGGGGGTTGTTTATTTGCTCAGTATATCATATCTGTCCTGACTCGATCATAGACATGAGCTGATGTTGTCTAACTCTACACCTGTAGAATGCCTTTTCTTTCCTTTTTTTTTTTAAGATTTTATTTATTTTTTTTGATAGACAGAGATCACAAGTAGGCAGAGGGGCAGGCAGAGAGAGAGAGAAGAAGGGAAGCAGGCTCCCCACTGAGCAGAGAGCCCATTGTAGGGCTCAATCCCAGGACCCTGGGATCATGACCTGAGCAGAAGGCAGAGGCTTTAACCCACTGAGCCATCCAGGCACCCCTAGAATGCCTTTTCTTTGAGGAATAAGGTAGGGCTCATCTGGCTGATCAGTATAGTGTATCATCCAAACCTGAACCCTGGACTGGCAGCCACCCTTTGAGGTTATGGCCAATCCCATCATGAAGATGAGGATTGTGACACTTAGCTCCTTCCTTGTCCCTTTGGACAACTGGCACTCCCCCTCCTTTTGAGTGATTTGCATTTCATAAAGAAAAAGCCAGAGACCAGAATTTCAGCACAATTTTATCATAGCTGGCTCCTCCACAGCCCATCTCTTTGATGAAGCACATACAAATTCACATCACTACTACTTCCCTTTGAGTAAGGAGACCAAACCCAACCATCCCATCATGGTGCTATTCCAAGTACCAGTCACAGATTTAAACGTAGTCATAAAGTCTAGATTGGTTGGATGAAGGGATATATAACCTCATACTCGTTGACATGTATCCCAAATTTCATCTACTCTAAATTTCATGAAAGAAGAAATTATAATTATGTACTATATGTTGGCTAACTGAACATAATAAAAACAAACAAACAAGAAACAGGAGCCGTTATTAAAAAAGAAGAAAAGGAAATTAGGTCCTCCTCACAAAGGATGTTACGTGAATATAATGAATAGGTATCATTTCATCAAACAAGCTAAGACATTTTTTGCTTTTAGGCTTAACATAAAGCTTCTTCAACGGCACGTCTTATTTTTTGTCTCCCACTTAGTCAAATATAGATAATGCACACTGTGGGTGGCAATTGCTTAATAATTCAGCTTATTAGTATCAAGGACCACTGTGTACTTGGTTTTGTGCTGGAGATACACAAGGAAGGCCTCCTTAGGAGAATGACATTTAAGCGAGAGTTTATGAGTGAGGAAATTACCCAAATGGGGAAAGAAGCATTCCAAGCAGAAAAGTAGAAAAAAATACTCTGATGTGCAAGAAGTTCAGCTTATTTGGGATTCTGAAATAAAGCCAGTGGGGGTGATGTGGCAGGAACAAGTATGAGGGTGGTTGGGGTGAAGACACAGGCAGAGGTCTGCTAATCCCTCACATTGTAAATGTTGCCACGTATTTTTAAAATTGTATTTAAAGGACGGTAGGGAGCATTCAGGAGTTACTGATGATCTTACACTGCCCAAGTTCCATTCTTTTGCAAATTATTGAATGTTAGAATTTAAAAGGCTGATGTCTCTGCTCCATCCTGCCTCTTATGCAAGAATCATTTCTATAACTGATTGGAGTTCCCAGAGATCTGTCTCTTTACCAGCTTTTATGGGTCTTCAGCACGTCATACACTCTGCAAAAAAGCTGGAAGTATATCTATACTTATAGATATACCCCTTAGGTTGCAATGGTCATGTAGTGTACAATAAGATTAAAAATTTTTAAAAAAAGTAAAGACAAAGAAGCATCCCTGTATTTTTGCACACTTCTTAAACAATAATGTGGCTTTCTCTAAGTGGAAGAAAACAAAACTGTAAATTTTAAAATTAACAAGTTAAAAAAATGTGTTTAATAAATAATCCATGGAAGTCAAAGGGATAAATACATTGAGCTCCTTAGAGAATGACAAAAATGGGATAGATGACAAAATATAAGGAAAAGCCTCATAATTCTACTGACAAAATTCCTTTAAAAGCCAATGAACAGAAAGTAGAGTGGAATAGGAGAACTGAAAGCTTGCTGCAGTTGCAGAATTTTAAGAGATTTATTTAACATTCTCCGGGCATAGTTCTAAAATATTCATGCGTGTTGGACATAATTATGTCATTTTATTGTCCACTGTGTGTCAATGAAATGTCATTTTTTTCATTGCAGTTTATATCACTTCTCCAGCAATTGGGAAATGCAAATGATTATAAACAGAGAAGTCTTATGTGGTAGAGAATTTGTTTTATGAATCTTACAGTGAAACTTTTAAATCTGAATGTTGTACTAGGGGAATGATTGAGATCCAAATGGGCACATTTCTCTATCCAAAACACAGAGTGGTCCCTTTACAGCAGCCACATTTAAAGAAACATTGAACTAATGATGAAAGGGGTCAGGAAACATTCTAATGAATATTGAATAGCAACTAAATTGCTATTTCCAATGAAGAAATGACTGTTGTTCTGTGTTGTTTCAGAAGACTCCATTAATGTCAATGAGTAGAAGTTGCAAAGAATCTGATTCTGTTCCAACTCAAGGAAACATCCTATGGAATTCAGCTTTTTGTGAGACACCATTAGCCCTGGTATACATGGTATATTAGCAGAGGGACCCTGCAGAAGAACTTTATCCCCTCTGCAGGAGGAGACACTAGAAACCTCTAGGGGATAGTTCGGCATTGTGGAAATTGCCTGAGCTTTAATATCAACCAGATTGGAATTCAAATCTCAATATTCCCAACTCACTAGCTGGTTGACTAGCTGTTATGGTTCACTTAACTTTTCTGAGCTTGGTCTTTCCTCATCTGAAAATGGGAGAAAATCTAGTCAGACTTGTAGTTAAAATTAAATGAGATGGTGCATGTAAAACACCCAACAGACATCTATCCAATAACAAGTGCTTTATAAAAGTTACTGGGAAAGTGAGGCTTGCAAGCATGAGGTGCAATTCCTGTCACATAGTATGTCTTCAACAAATGTTAGACCCCTTTATCTCTCCATATCCTTAATGATAATGTGTCTCTAATTTATGAAAGTTCCAATTGTCATATTTACTTTTTGCATCTAGAACACGAATTCAGGGGAGACTTTCTGGTTTAATGCTCAAATCTTGTCTGTTTTCTCAACCCCATCTAGGCTCATTTCTGAAGGTAGTGAGGCTCTCACCATGTCTTATATGTGCTTCATTTTATCTGCCTTCAAAATTGCAGGTTTTTCTCAGAAAAAAAAGATGCGGGGCGCCTGGGTGGCTCAGTGGGTTAAAGCCTCTGCCTTCTGCTCAGGTCGTGGTCTCAGGGTCCTGGGATCAAGCCCCGCCATCGGGCTCTCTGCTCAGCAGGGAGCCTGCTTCCCCCCCTCTCTCTGCCTGCCTCTCTGCCTATTTGTGATCTCTGTCTGTCAAATAAATAAAAAATATTTTTAAAAAAAAGATGAAAATGCAACATTCTTCTTGACCCTTATCTCAATTTAAATGAAAACCCAAACTCTAATGATGTCAAACCCAAAAAGAGGTCCAGTTTAGTCAGTCTAATTTCTTTCCATTTGGTGACGGAAGAGGGGCAGGTGCATTTTGATGGCATTGGCTTTATTTCCCTTTGTTGTAAAGAAATCCGGCTTCAGTAATGTGCGACCCATGGCTGCCAAATATGACACATGGAACTGAAAACCACCTCATGCAGTAATCAGCCTGACAATTACCCACACTGATTTATTTTCTCTGTCCTATCTTTCTTCCTTCTCTTGTGCTTGTCATTATCTTTACTAAGAAGTCTAAGTAGGCTTTTGTGCTGCAAATGGCAATGTATCAATTAACTCTGAGCATTAACTCAAAGCATTAACTCGGAGTCATTTCAGACATATCTATTAACAAAAGTTTTGGGAATTTAGGAAGTCAATAAGCAACACTCCTTTCCTCTACTCTTGTCAAAGCAGACCTTCTGTAGGGGACGCTTTCAATTACCCAGCTTGACCTATAACTTGATAGATTTATTAGTTAGAATGAGCAAGATTATGCTATGTAACAAGCAACACCAACATTCCAGTGAACTAAAGAAAGGGTCTAATTATCTCTTACGTTGTCTAACAAGGGTTGGCAGAGGGACTCTGAACACTGTAGGCTCTCAGAGGCCAAACTCATGTTGAAACTTGAAGACTAGTAGGTGAAAATAATAGACCTTCATAAACAGAGATCAGTGCCTCACTGTTACTACTGACGAAAGCTGGGTTGAGGCATGTAGATTGAATCCACATTTGAAAGACAGAGTTCTCAGGACTCAGTTGGTTAGGTATCTAACCTTGATCTCTGACTGACTCTTGATCTCAGCTTGGGTCTTGACCTCAGGGTTGCGACTTCAGGCCCTAAGTTGGGCTCCACACTGGGTGTAAGCCTACTTAAAAAAAAAAAAAGTGTTCCTTTTCACATTTAACCCTGATTTATCCCAGGTAATCAGATCATCTCCCAGCCAAAGGTGAATAAAATAGTGTCCATGAGGTGCTACCTTATAGCCCTTCTAAGATGAGGATAACACTAACAGTTATATATTATGGGGGACAAAATTCCAAACTCTGTGAAGCAATTTTCATTTAGTCCTTAACAAGTAGATACCATACTTCTTTCCATTCTTTAGAAAAGGGAAACTTTTATCAGAGGAAGAGTCATTAGTTCAACATTAGAGATCTAGGAAGTTTTAGAGTCTGGTAGTAAATAAATACATGCATTATTGATAAGAACACATATTAAAATAATACTAATGGCTTAGATACATGTGGGTATTTAAAATTTATGAAGTGATGTTACTTTCATCTCCCATCTGAGTGGGATTCTGTACAACTGTGGGAGGTAAACAGGGCAAAGAATGTTGTATTCATTTCACAGAATGGTAGATCATAACTAATATTAATGTAGCAGTTTGCAATTCACAGAGCACTTCACATACATCACCTCACTTAATCCACACAACCTGAGGAGAAAGAGAAGAAAGGATGAAGGGAGGATGATGGTATAGAGCTGCAACACTTTTTACTGAAGAACTGAAATACTATTGGGGAGTTTAAGTGAATTACCCTCTTACTCAAGAAGAACCTCCATTCCCATAGAATCATGTGTCCATAATAGAACTTTCACTTCAACAAATCATGGTCTTTCTTTGTCCTCCCTACTCCTTCAGGGAGGAGTGGCTTATTTAATTGATGAAATTTAGAAAAGACATTGAAAACACTCACTTTTTGTCCTTTCTAAAATTATTACTGGATCTGCCTATATGTTGGCCTGCCCCCTCGTATGTGGTGAGCATGCTGTTGCAAATTCTTCTGTAAGGAAGGCTTGGAGTTTTCCAGTGTACTTTATGACAGGTTAGATTTCACATTCAGGATTGGCTAAGTTATGCTAGGTAACAAACACCACCAGTGTTTCAGTGGGTTAAAGAAAAGGTTTGATTCCCTCTTAGGGACAACAGGGGTGAGCTGAAGCACAGCCTGATGGAGACTTAAGTGGAAAATGAAATGTGTCCAGTCGCATAGTGGCTCATAAACCCTCCGTCTTTAAGTGACTCATGGCACCCCCATTCATAGTTCACTGGCCAAAGTAAGTCATCTTGGCATGCTAATTCCAAAGCTGGCATGGGGATCCACCCTCCCATGTGCTTAGAGAAGTAAACCATTGCACGTGTTTGGTTAGTTGCACAATGACTGCCATTGTGGATCAGTGTAAAGTTTACAACTCGGGGTTTCCCAGTATATTCATATTCAGTCATGGAACCTCACCACAATCAACTTTAGGACATTTTCTTCACTTCCAAAAGGAACCCACATCCATTTGCCATCAATCTGTACACTTTTGTTTTATGAAAACTAATCATAAAAAAGAAGAAAATGAAAAATTATGTGTAAAACATATTAGATTTTATAAACAATAAAACATGTATTAA
Organism: Mellivora capensis; assembly: GCA_004024625.1. NCBI lineage: Eukaryota > Metazoa > Chordata > Mammalia > Carnivora > Mustelidae > Mellivora > Mellivora capensis. The sequence goes on from PISX010006141.1 coordinate 56,944, forward strand.
GAAGAAGAAAGCACCCAGTTCCTTTGAGTTAGAGAAGCAATTTCTAAGTCCTCAGGTGGAGTAAAGCATGGGGTTTCTGTTGTCTTTTGTGTCTGGTTTTTCCATAGATTACATGTCTTCTGGCATTTGTCTTGTTGATCCTCCTGGTTAAGCCCTGCCTCTGTTTTTTCCTAAAACAGTACTTTGTATTCATGTTCTTATTTTTCTAATCTCCCATGTTCTTATTTTTTCTTCTTTATCCCACTGTAATATTAAATTATTAGCATGACAGTTTAAATGCATTTACACAATACCTAATAGTAAAATTAACATTAATACCATCACCCTATATATGTGTAATTACCTATATTTATACAAAGTGCCGTCACAAAACTTGGCTCGTTTTAACTTCACAGGAAGTCTGTAAGATACCTATAATTATCTGAATCTCACAAATGAGAAAATAACAGTCATAGAGGTAAGACCTAAAAGCAAGTTTACTGATTCCATGTGCAAGGGTCTTCCGTAAGGTGCTTTTAGTGTATCTTTCCTTGTAGAACTGCAGACGTACTAGGCAAGATGGATCACAGCAGTATCCGTCTGCATCCCAATGTTAAATTGACTGGAGTTATTCACTGTTGGTTTATCATTAGATCCAAAGTGATTGACTAATGGGGGATCATGGGTTCTTTTGGTCAGGAATACGAGGGAAAATCTGAGAGTAGAAATGATGTGGTCAGACGAGAGCTAGGAATCCTGAGAAACCTCACATCAAGGCACATACATGAGATGCTGGTGAAAACATTAAGTCAGATGGGCCAGGCACTAGCATAGCATGGGTCCAAAGAGAAAATGGACTTAAGGAATAGTACCATGCCAAAAAAGTGATCAGAATTCTAGAATTTTTCCTAAAATCAGAAAATGGGATAAGGCAGGACAGATAAGAGGGAAGACACTAGGGAGACAGCAATTCAAAGACACACTCCAGAAGCACAGTGTCAGTTGAGCAATGACCATGGGTTTCTAGTTAGAAATATGTGTGGGGGCACCTGCATGGCTCAGTAGGTTAAATGTCTGCCTTAGGCTCTGGTCATGATCCCAGGGTCCTGGGATTGAGCCCCACATTAGGCTCCCTGCTCCACAGAGAGCCTGCTTCTCTCTCTCCCTCTGCTGCTCTCCCTGCTTGTGTTTTCTCTATCTCTGTCAAATACATAATAAAAAAATAAAAGAAATATGTTGTGTATGTGTGTGTTTCTGAGTGTGTATTTTTTTTTTAATTCAACTTTGATGTTTTAGCTACCTGACTTTGGGCAAGTTTCTCAACCTCCCAGTTTCTTTATTGTTAAAATGGGGGGTAAGAATATTTAATATTTATTTGAAAGTTATATTGTGTTGCATGACCACATCAACTGGATCTTCTAACTACATGAGTCTATAGCATTCTACAGTTCATATTAAGTGTCATCACATTTACCCATCTCTGTGACTGTGTCTTACTGATTATTACTGTATCTGCAACACTTATGGGCAAGTAAAAATCATTAAAGAAATTTTTATGTGATTTTGATTAAAATAACATGGATGGAGGACATGGCATATAGTAGGCTGTTGACAAATGCTGGATTTACTTTCCTCTCAAGAAGATTTTGACAAACTTTTTCTGTAATAGTTCAGATAGTAAATAGTTCAGACTTTGTGGTCCGTACAGTGTCTATCAAAACCCCTCAACTCTGCTGTTATGGTGTGAAAGCAGCCATAGGTGATATGTAAATGAGTTAGCATGACTGTTTTCCAGTAAAACTTATCCGCAAAAATAGGTGGAGATCCAGATTTGGTCCTGCAGCTTATTATCCACCCCTGCTGCAGAGCATATATTTCTATATTCCCTTCTATATTACCTCTGTTGCAAGGGTTACTTTTAAAACTTCCGAGTAGAAGACATTGCCAGGAAAATAAGCTTAGTATGGATTTAAAAAGTGAGTAAGAAATGACGATCCAAACTAATAGAGTTAAGCATTTGTTCTACCTGCACTCTCTCCATCTTCCTCCTCCTCCACAGTAATGTGCTTCACACTCTTAATGTCCATAGAAGAACTTTTTCTTCTTTGGTATCACTGGTGGAGACTTGAGCTCGATTCAGGTTGAACTGTTCTGAATAAATAAAACACATGTGGGTTTATAAATTTCAACTCTGTAATTCTAATTGCCGTGAATGCTCATTATTATATTTATTGAGAAGACATTAGTGTTGGGGTAAACATTCTCAAAATGCTCCCCATTATCATCTCAGTCACAGCTGTCTTTTGTTTCAGTTATAAGTAAAATGTTTCCATTTCTCATGTTAATCATCTCAATTCTTTTTTTTTTTTTCTTTTTTTTTTTTTTTTGAGTCTCTGGATCCAATTGCAAGCCATCTTAAAATATACAGTTGGGCAAAGTGACAGAGATACTAGTATCTATACTTTATGCCTTCTGTAACAATATAATAAAACAACTGCCAGGCACTGGTTGCCTGTTAGGTGCCAGAACCAATGACAGGGAATTTAGATACATTTTCTGATGTAATCCTTCTAGACAAGCAGTCATTCCCATTCTACATGCCAGAAAGTAGTGACTCAAGAGGTAGCTTACCCAGAAGCTATAGGACTGGAACCCAGATTTTCTAACACCAATCCTCTTACCTTAAAAAAATTCCATCACATCTTTTCAACTGTACTCTGGATAGTCTATTTTAGTATAAGTATATCATCAGAAAATAACAGGAATCCTTGGCTTTTATATGCATAGTCCTTTGAGAACTTTTAAGTTTTACCTCATTTAATCGTTACTCAAACCTTATAAATTAAATACCACAACAGAAATGCAGAGTCTTGGCCACAGCCCAGACGTACTGAATTAGAATCTACATTTTAACAAAATCCCGAGGTAACCTGTGTTCACATTAAAATTCAAGAAGCACCGAGTTAGATAATATCATTCCTCTTTTACAGATGAAATCCTAAAAAAAAAACAAAAAACCAGAATTTCTGGATTCTGGTTGTAAAGGTCTACTTACATTTTTTTTTTCAAGGAATTAAGACTGTATACATAAAAAATGTACAGGAGGCAGGGCGCCTGGGTGACTCAGTTGGTTGAGCATCTGACTCTTGATTTCAGCTCAGGTCATGATTTCAGGGAGGTAAGATCCAGCCCCATGTGAGGCTCCTTGTCCAATGCAGAAGCCACTTGTCCCTCTCCTCTTGTTCCTCCCCACCCTCCTCTCTCAGATAAATAAAACCTTAAAAAATGTACCGGAAGTGCTAATTATCACTAGCTCTGTGCTTCCTAAGTCTCACTGTAGCAGCAGAGAGTATTGGGAGAGGGAATATCAGAAATTCCTTGATAGAAGCCTCACCTAGAACAAAGGGAACACTAAGAGCTTAAATGACCTCCACCCAAGGTAAAAATAATCTATTCTAAAGGGGAGCTGGGGTCACAGGAAAATTCTGTTACACATGAATGCCAGTGCCCATTTTTCAAGATAACCATACTTCATATACTAAGTATTCATTTGATTAGAAGTAGTTAGAACTCCTTCACATGAAGAACATATATATTTGGGAAGAGTCTCTCTCTGAAGACTGTTTTTCTACCACAAGATCATAATAGAAGTGGAATAAATCATTTAGAGGAGAAGATTAACACCCAGAATCTTCTCTTGCCACCTTTCTCCTCAGATGTTCTACTTTTTCACCCTGTCTTGTTTTCTCTGTCTCTATCTTCTCCCACCCTCCTTCACTGTTCCTCCTGCGTACACAGAATGTAATCTCATCCCTCCCCTGTCTGGTACCCACCCAAACAACAATGCCGTTTCTTTATAATAATGTAGTCTGAAACTCTGAAAAGAGGAGAAATAATAAAAGATTTCAGACCAGTTAAAAACCGGTATCTCAGTATCTATGCAGTAATGTCCACATGTTTTCTTCCTAAGAAAGAAGATTCTAGGCCCTATTTATTCTCAGTTTGCTTTTAAGTAAAACGCACATATTTATGTGTCTTTTTCTTATTCTTATAGAAGATAAGTAGTTTCAACACATTTTTAAGGGCAGTCTTAGGCAAAGACACAATGAAAGCAATAAGAGGGACAGCTCCAGGTATGTAACTGATGGGAAAAAAAAAGTAAGAAATGACACAAAAAAAATAGAACCAGGAAACAATAGCAGAATGTACAATGTGCTGAATCTTCTAGAGGGCGGTTGAAATGATTCAGTATGCCCATGAATGTTATAATGATGATTCTATCTCAAGAAGGAGTAGTTCAATTATGTGCAAATATGATACAATTAGTTTTTGAAAAAGGATATTAGTAAAATAACTTACAGAAGCTACTATCTAAAATGTTGAATTAAAATTTAAAAACCATTTTTTGGTCTTTAGACACTTATATTTTAGTTCTTCAGAGAATAACAGAAATTTATTTTTTGGAGAAGAATAAATTTGTAAGGAGCAGCATCCTCTAGTCCTCAGACATGTTGAATAAGATTATCATCTCCTTTCTTGAATACTCTAGCATTTTTAGTCTTTCTAAAATATGTATTTAATTTACCATCAGAGGAACCATTTGTGATTGAAGAGTAGATAACAGTGTACCCATTTTGCAGTTGGTGAAAATGAGGTTAAGAAAGTAATTTGGGAAATGTAAAACCACTAAACATGTGGCCGCTATTTCTACCTAATGCTTTACCCAAACTGCTATTTACCATATCAACAATCCAGTTTTGCTTTTTCTGTTTCCTTCAGTAAATCTGTCAAACACAAGCATTTTTTTTGAAATGTGGTTGGATGACAATAATTAATTACATTACTATTACTGATATTGATATAATAATATAGTATGTGCAGATATTTATTTATAATGAAATGAATTTATTTTATTCATGTGTTCTGTAGTTTGGCAAAGATTTGGGGGGATGCAAAGAACTATTCATTAAGTATTTACAGTTGATCAACCATGGGTATTAGGTGTGGAGATAAATGAGTGAGCAAAACTTCTGGCCTCTAGTACCTCACACCTTAGATTAGTAGTTCTCAACAGGGTGTAATTTTATGCCCCACTGAACATTTAGCAATATATGGAGACACTTAGGATCATCATACTTGGGAGTGGTGGAGTAATTTGGTGCTTCTGGCGTCTAGTGAGTAAAAGCCAGGGAAACTGTTAATATCTTACAGTGCACAAGACAGCCCCCCGCCCAATAACAAAGAATTATCAGTAATGCCAAGATGAGAAATTCTGGCTTATGTTGAAAGGGTAAATATTTACAATGTACAGAGATCTAGAACAGACAGCTCTAAGAACCTAAAGGAATGACTAAATCTGGTTGGGCACTACAGGGAAAGTTTGATGGGGCCAGTATCTGTGGACGTTCTGAGTGGTTATAAATTAGGTGAACATAGAAGAACGTACACTTAAGAGCTAGGATCTAACCTGGGGGCCAGTGTTTCCCAGAGTGCATTCTGGAAGAGACTAGAGTGTATGGGGCAAAAAGGGTGTAAAGAGAGGCATTACTCTCACACATAAGTGTGCACACACACACACACACACAAACACACACACGCATACACACATGAATTTCTATGGCCAAAGATTGAACAAAACTACTTAACTGAAGATAAGCAAAATTCTTCTCTACAGGCCTTCTTAGAGCCTTTCTAAGAGAGGGACACAGTATTCAGCATTTCAAAAATACATTTAATGAGAGAGATAGAGAGATACATATAGACAGATACAGATATTCTCTCTCTCTACGTGTGTGTGTGTTTATATACATATATATAAGTGCGTCTGTTGTAATTAGTGTTGCATGGATCACTGCTTTGAAAAATACTATTTTAGACAACAGGAGGTAATTTAAAGAGTTTAAGCAAGGGAAGCGGTCTGAGCATGTTTTGGTTTTGGAGGTAAGTGATAGCTGTGAGGAGCAGAACTGGGGACACAAGCAAGGGAGGAAAGAAAAGTGGGTGGGAAGAATATCGGGAGATCATCACACTAGTTAATGGGCAATTAATGAAGTCATGTATTAAGGCCGTGCTCCGGAGGTGGTTTGGAAGAACTCGAATTTGTAGCCTGAGTGAAATGATAGCTGTCATCCAGATGAGAGTAATATTCTTTTTCTTTACTTTTTATTTAATGAATTTTTATTATTTTTTTTTCTCATCATGTTAAGTGTACTCTTTAATCCCCTCCACCCATTTCACCCATCCCCCCACTCACCTGCTCTCTGGTAACCATCAATTTGTTCTCTATAGTAAAGAGTCTATTTGCTGGCTTATCCTTCTCTCTCTCTCTCTCCCTTTTTAACTTTGTTTGTTTTGTTTCTTAAATTCCACATATGAATGAAATCATACGGTATTTGTCTTTCTCTGACTGGTTTATTTCTCGTAGCATTTTACACTCTAGCTCCAACCATATTGTTGCAAATGGCAAGATTTTATTCTTTTTTATGGCTGAATAATATTCCAATGTATGTTTATACCACATCTTCTTTATCCATCCATTTATTGATGGACACTTGGGCTGCTTCCATAGTTTTGCTATTGTATATAATGCTTCAGTAAACATAGGGGTGCATATATCTTTTTGAATTACTGTTTTTGTATTTAGATAAACACCACTAGTACGATTCCTGGATCTTGGGGTAGTTCTATTTTTAATTTTTTGAGGCACTTCCATACTGCTTTCCACGGTGGCTCCACCAGTTTGCATTCCCACCAACAGTGCAGGAGGGGTCCTTTTTCTCCACATTCTCTCTGATGTTTCGTGTTTTTTATTTTAGCCATTCTGACAGGTGTGAGGTGATATCTCTTTATAGATTTGATTTGCATTTCCCTATTGGTAAATGATGATGAACATCTTTTTATGTGTCTGTTGGCCATCTGCATGTCTCCTTTGGAGAAATGTCTGTTTATGTCTTCTGCCCATGTTTTAATTGTGTTACTTGTTTTTTTGGTGTTCAGTTGTATCAGTTCCTTATAGATTTTGAATACTAAAATTTTATTAGATATGCCATTTACAATTATCTTCTCCCATTCAGTAGGTTGCTGAAAGTTTTGTTGATGGTTTCCTTCACTATGCAGAAACTTTTTTACTTTGTTGTAGTCCCAGTAGTTTATTTTTGCTTTTGTTTCCCTTCCCTCAAGCGACATACCTAGAAAGATGTTACCACAGCCGATGTCAGAGAGATTACTGCCTGTGCTCCCTTCTAGGATTTCTATGGTCCCAGGTCTCACATTTAGTTCTTAAATCCATTTTGAGTTTATTTTTGTGTACGGTGAAAGACAGTTGTCCAGTTTCATTCTTTTACATGTAGCTGTTCAGTTTCCCCAACACGATTTGTTGAAGATACTGTCTTTTTCCCACTGGATATTCATTCCTCCTTTGTAGCAATTAATTGACCATACAATTGTGGATTTATTTCTGGATTTTCTATTCTGTTCTATTGATCTATTTTTATTGAGATCAATAGATCTATTGATCTATTCTGTTCTATTGTCTATTTTTATGTCAGTACCATACTATTTCAATGACTAATGCTTTGTAATATAACTTAGAAATCTAGAATTATGATACCACCAGTTTTATTTTTATTTTTCAAGGTTGCTTTGGCCATTCAAGGTCTTTTGTGGTTCCAGACAGATTTTAGGATTGTTTTTCTAGTTCTGTGAAAAATGCTGTTGGCATTTTGATAGGGACTAGATTAAATCTGTAGAACACTTTGGGTGGTATAGACATTTAACAATATTTGTTCTTCCAACCCATGTGCATGGAATGTCATTCGATTTCCTTGTGTCATCTTGAATTTCTTTTATCACTATTTCATAGTTCTCAGAGTACAGGTCTTTCATCTCTTTGGTTAGGTTTATTCCTGAATATTTTATTGTTTTGGGGCAGTTATAAATAGGATTGTTTTCTTAATTTCACTTTCTGCTATCTCATTATTAGTGTATAGGAATGCAACCGATTTCTGCACGTTGATTTTGTATGCTACAACTTTACCGAATTCACTTACCAGCTCTAGTATTTTTTTTTAGTGGTGTCTTACAGTTTTCTGTATATAATTTCACATTATCTATAAATAATGAAAATCTTACTTCTTCTTTACTAAAGTGGATGCCTTTTATTACTTTCTCTTGTCTGATTGCTCTGGCAAAGACTTCTAACACTACGATGAATACAAGTGGTAAGAATTCCTGTCTTGTTCCTGACTTTATGGGAAAAGTTCTCAGTTTCTCAACACTGAATATGATGTTGGCTGTGGGTTTTTCATATAAGGTCTTTATTAGGTTGAGAAATGTACCCTCTAGATCTACTTTGCAGAAGTTCTTATCATGAATTATGTGCTTTGTCAAATGCTTTTTCTGCATCTATTGAAATGATCATATAGTTCTTATCCTTTTTCTTATTGATATGATGTATCTTGCTGACTGTTTTGTAATATCGATCCACCCTCCCAGGAATAAATCTCTCTTGATTACAGAATATGATTTTTTGATGTATTATTGGATTTGGTTTGCTAATATTTCGTTGAAGATTTTTGCATCTGTGTTCACTGGGGATGTTGGCCTGTAGGGGTGTGTGTGTGTGTGTGTGTGTGTGTGTGGTGTCTTTATCTATTCTTGGTATTGGGGTGATAGTGGCCTCATAAAATGAATTTGGAGGTTTTTCTTCCTCTTCTGTTTTGTTTTTTTTGAATAGTTTTGGAAAAGCAGGTATTAACTTTTCTTTAAACGCTTGGTAGAATTCACCTGTGAAGCCCTTCTGGTCCTGGGCTTTTGTTTTTGAGATGCATATTCTTTATTCCTTGTCACTTACCCTTACTTTCTCTTTTAATCTATTTGGTCTGTGGTAGAATGTCCATCCATTAGCAGAAGTACAGCATAAAAAAACATACTCCTTAAGCATGCACTAGGCTTGGGATTTCAACTTACAGTGGACCTGCAGCAAAGACTCTGTGAGGCACAGTTCTCATCCACTAAGCATCAGAATGAAGCCGTTATCCACAGAGTAGGGAAGGCTGTCTTTATAAACCGCAGCCTTGCATATCTGTGCGATGCTTGATCTTTAGCTTCTTAGAGCCCCCTGAATGGTGGAAAGTTGGGCAGCTCATGCATCACTGAGCTCCTTGCTATGTGAAGAGCTCCAAAGTTACTGAGCAGTCCACACTGAACCATAAATTATAGGGTAGTTATTTCTTAGTTATTTTGCAGTTACAGTGCAATTAGTTCCACTTAATGTCAACTTTTGCCAATATGTCTTCCATTAGCCTGAAAATTATAGCTTGGTTCTATAACAGCCATAATGTTCGAGCAGCTTCCAGACCCCAGTTTGCATTTGGGAGGGGAAGGCAGAGGAAAATGCTAGGCAGACCACGTCGATTTGTATGTGGATGTATGGTCTTAATCCCCAATTCAGAAACCATCCACTGACAATCTCACAGCCCCTTTCCATGCCCTTTACCGTATCTGTGATAAAGTAGGTCAGAGGAATACAATGCCCACAGCGTGGTATGGCCAGAGAAAGATAGAAATCTACTTGTCAGTGCTGAAATTCCAGAGGTCTGACAAGATGAAATCCAGGCTGTGCCACCCTCTGGGTATAGAGAAAGCTTGGATTAAGTCAGATTTGTTACATGGTTCAGAGTTTACCAACATACTATTTCATTTGCTAGACCACTCTCACTGAAGGTACAAGGGAATTACACACAGCAGACTTTCTTTCTTTGCTTTTATGACAAATATAGAGCATGCATATATTTTTCACTTTACAGCATAAAATTTTAAAGAAACATGGCTCAGTATTTAACATATATACCAGGATAAATCCATACAATGGAGTGATATTTTCCAAAGTAGTCTTTTTGGGAACCTATTCGCTTAATCCTTCAGAATGCTTTTGTGTCATTCTTTTAAGAACCCAATCTTAGCAACTATTCACTAGGCACTCATGGGTGCCAGGCATGATACTAGTCACTTTGTTTGAGTTTCTCATTTCATCCTCAGAATAACCCCATAAGGTTTGTATCTCACTACGGTTTCCTTTTTTTTTTCTTTTTAAATAAATAAGGACTCTAAATACCAGAGAAGATAAGTAACTTATCCATGGAGTCGTATTTGAACCCAGGTCTTCTGAAATCTAAAACCCATACTATCTATAGTAAACTATTTATTCATTTATTTATTTATTTTTAAAAATTTATTTATTTGTCAGAGAGAGAGGGAGAGAGAGCGAGCAAGCACAGGCAGGCAGAGTGGCAGGCAGAGGCAGAGGGAGAAGCAGGCTCCCTGCCGAGCAAGGAGCCCGATGTGGGACTCGATCCCAGGACGCTGGGATCATGACCTGAGCCGAAGGCAGCCGCTTAACCAACTGAGCCACCCAGGTGTCCCATATAGTAAACTATTTATTAATGTTTATTGACTAATCATTCAGCATGAGCCAAGAACTGTGAAAACACCATGATCCTAGTGTAGAAATGGAATGGTATGGAGGTCCCAAAACAATGCCATTTGCTTGTGCAAATGAGGGCATGCAAGAACTGTAATTTACAAACTGACTCTAACATTGTTCACCAGCAGGCCATCTGTTCTAAATGATGCCAGCTTTGTTGTAAGCATGTGTGACTTCTGACATACAAGGCAGCAAGAGCCTGAACTTCTCTATTCTGTTTTCTTTTCTTTAGGTGCCTCTTGGGACCCTCGTACTATCTTGCTTTGAATTATACTCATTACATTACAACTCATTATTAAATTATAACTCATTATTTATGTCTGCTGTCTTCCACTTATCTTCAAGGGCAGAGGCTGGATACTCTTCATCTCCATACCCCCTTGGCCCGCCCCAACACATGTACTCAGTAAAGCAATGCACATATTGACAAAGGATCTAGGCTCTCCTTAACCATAAGCACATTTTATAACTTTTATAAACCCTAGTTCCTTAATTGAAAAAGTGGTGATAATGACATTCACCTACTTCATAGGGGTTTTGTTAAAGTTAAACTGATCCATCCATATAAAAGACTAAAACAGTATATGGCACAGAGTGAGTTCTCAATGCATGGCTTAAATTATCATTCATAATATTATCACTTTGGTAGTGGTAATATTAGCCTACCCATATATAAGAAGGGGAATGAATAAAGGGAAATTCTCTATGTTCTTCAGTTGACTAAAGAATTATGATTGAAGTAAACACAATAAAAAAATGAACCAGGCTCTAGTGGATCCTGCATTCTTGTCCCCTTCTTTTTCACTTTCAGTAAAATATGTCTCAATGAATTGTTTTATACTAGAGCACATGACTTAATCAGTGCAGCTCACAGAGCATATATCCCTAATGTCCATCTCTGCAAGCATCCAGAGCAGTGGTGATTGGCTTCCTCAGATTCAATCAGCAGATTTGCAGTAGGGGATAGGGATTGCCCTCCTTGGGCTCCACATTGGATTTCATTTTTATTAATAAGAATGTTACAACTCTGCTGACCATGTTATATCCATTATTCCAGTGGCTCCAAAGACAGCCAATATGATAAATAAAATTTTTATTATTTCACCTATTGGTCTTCATTTTCCTGGGTATCCAACCTGGTAGCTCACACTTTTTGACAGTCAATGAATATTTGTTGAATAAATGGAAGTTAAGTATAAAATAAGGTCTGTGTTAAGTGACAGAAAACAATGAATCAAATAATTAGTCAACCAATTATAAATAGTCTTCTGCTAGATAAGGAAGGTATTAGGAGTAGCTATTGTGCTTTGGCAGTATTTTCAAACATTGTGTTGTAATAATTTAAATACAATTGAGGGGCATCTGAATGGCTCAGTTCATTAAGCATCCAACTCCTGGTTTCAGCTCAGGTCATGACCTTAGGGTCGTGAGATTGAGTCCCACGTCAGGCTCTATACTCAGTGCAGAGACTCCTTGGGATTCTTTCTCCCTTCTTCTCCCTTCCCTCTGCCCCTCTTCCTACTCACACTCTCTCTGTTTCCCTCTCCCTCAAATAAATAAATAAATATTTTTAAATTATTAAATATAATTTAAAAATTGTGTGAAAATTAACCATGGCCACAATTCTACTTACACGGTCTGATTCTACTTATATGTGACATCAAGAAGTTGTCTACTGCATAGAAAGAAGAAAAAAAAAGTGGTTACAAGGGCTGGGGATAGAAGAAAAAGGACAACTGGCGTTTAAATGGCATAGAAGTTCAGTTTTGCAAGATAAAAAAAAGTTCTGGAAATGTGTTTAGCAACAGTGTAAATATACCCTACAGAACTATACTTTTAAAAACAATTATGAGGGGCTTCTGGGTGGCTCAGTGGGTTAAAGCCTCTGCCTTTGGGTCCTGGGTTCAAGCCCCCACATCAGGCTCTCTGCTCAGCAGGGATCCTGCTTTCCCCTCTCTTTCTCTGCCTGCCTCTCTGCATACTTGTGATCTCTGTCTGTCAAATAAATAAATAAAATCTTAAAATAAATAAAAAATAAAAAATAAAAAAATTTGAGATAGCAAGTTTTATGCTTTTTTTTTACTACAATAAAAACTAAATATGAACTTTGAGTAATTTAAAACACAAAGTTAAGTATAAAAGGTAGGAATGCATCTCTTCCCACCATTGCTCTTGTCTTCTAACCCCACAGATCCTCTCCACAGAGAAACCACTGTTAGTGATTTCTGGGCTTCCAACTTATGTATTTATTATATATATGTATTTTACACTAAAGGCCAATCAGTCAGGGTTTAACCAGAAAAGGAGAACCTGTATGATAAACACACACACGTATATACATACATACATGTATGTGTAGGAATTATTAGATGAAATTGGCTAATGCGGTTTTTGAGGCTGGCTAAGCAAATTCAGAGTTTGTAGGGCAGCAGTCAGGGAGGAAAAATCACAAGCAGACTGAACCCCACAACCAGGAGCTGAAAATCCTAGTGCCTAGGGAGTGGTTGTGAAGGAAGATTCAAGGCAAAGAACAAGCAACAGCTGTCCCAGGGGATGCTTAGGACTCTTTCTGAAGACCTTCAAACTGATTAAATCAGCCCTACGCTGGATAATCTCCCTCTTGATTAACCCAAAGTCAACTGATTAGGGACTTTAATCACATCTGGGAACCCCTCCCTCCACAGCTGCATCAATATGAATGTTTGATTGAGTAACTGGGAGAGATTCGGATGTGCTACAAAATAACCACAGCTTCCTTTCTGCCCTCCAGTTCTCCTGAGAGCATATCTCTTTAGCTGTCCCTAACCAAAGCTATATGAATAGGGCATCCTGAGGACTACAGTTCAGGCTAGCTAAGCTGACATGTTAAAAAGCATCACAATGGTACCATCCTCTCCATGATATTAACACTTGGTCTTTTTAAAAATTTTATTTTAATTCAATAAATTAACATATAGTGTATTATTAGTTTCAGGGGTAGTGTTCAGTGATTCATCAGTTGCATACAACACCCACTGCTGATTACATCATGAGCCTTCCTTAATACCCCATCACCCATCCAGCCCATCCCCCTTGATGGCTTATATCAGAAAGATTTACCATATTGGTACATAAAAGCTCATTCTTCTTGGCAGCTGCAAGATATTTCAAGGCATGTGTGTAACATAATTACTTCTGCTGATTGACATTTAGGTTATTTCGATCATTTTTCTCCCAGCAATGTTTCAGTGTTCATGTTGCATATATATACATCTTTTCTCACGTGTGCCAATGTATGTGTGGAATATATTCTTAGGATGGGGAATGCAGAGTCAATCATACATGCAGTTTTAAATTGTGTCGAACATCGCAAAATGTCTCTCCAGAGAAGGTGCAGCGGCACCTTAGCCTTCCACCAAATATTAGATATTTTCTGTGCCCAAGATGCTCCTGCTTCCCTGTTTACCTGGACTTGTCAGCTCAGCACTGCTCTCTGCTTCCCCAGGTAGAAGTGATGTCTCCAAAGTGTGGGGATTTCCATGAATTTACATTTTCATCTTGAATTTAACCCCTTCTCTAAGAGTAATTAGAGCAAATGTTGACACAAGTATCATACTTTATAAATCAGGCCTACTAGCTAATGTATGGTAAACTTTTGGAGAGCCACAGACACTTGGAGTGAGGAAACACAAAACCCCATAGCAACATATCCATTTAGTCAGTCTACAAATTGTTCATATAAACTTAGGTATCCATATTTTAAATCTATAAGGCCACCTATGCCCTATTTGATAAATTTTTTAAATTTAAAATTACTCCATGCAGTTTTATTTGGGCAGATATCCTAATTAGAGAAGGATTGTACTGCTCATGATGAATGTAGCTCAGATAGTAGATATAAGTGTTCAAAAAAGTTTTGACCTTAGGGACGCCTGGGTGGCTCAGTTGGTTAAGCAGCTGCCCTCGGCTCAGGTCATGATCCCAGTGTCCTGGGATCGAGTCCTGTATCGGGCTCCTTGCTTGGCAGGGAGCCTGCTTCTCCCTCTGCCTCTGCCTGCCACTCTGTCTGCCTGTGCTCACTCTCTCTCTCTCCCTCTCTCTCTGACAAATAAATAAATTTAAAAAAATTAAAAAAAAAAAGTTTTGACCTTAGAAAGTGGAGGATGCAACGAACATGTGACAGGAAGAAGGAAGTCATTTGGGTTTTTGCTTGTATCTTTCACTTTTGTTTAAAGAGCTGTACCTGGATCTGGTCTTAATTTAACAGTTTTGACTCCTCAGGATGAACTCCGGGCCCTACTAATGATGTGACCTCTGTTCAGTGAGGTACAGGACAGGTTGTTAAAGACTCAAAAAAAAAAAAAAAAAAAAGCCTGTGCACTTTCAGGATAGAGAGGATGAACTAACTCAGATGTTTTGAGTTCACAGATCTGCAGCTGTTTGAAAACCCAGGGAATTGAATGGGAATAAAATTGTCCACATCAAACAAGAGCTGTCCATGGCTTTTGTGCCCAGGCTGATCCTTTGGAGTATCAAATAAATCCTATCCCTCCATGGACAAAATAACCCCATACAAATCAATAAAGAAAGAGGCAGAGGGAAGAAAGTTTGCCAGATTGAGGCAAGTAGACGGAACAAGGGCTGGGGAGGATCTATGAGAAGGATCACGGGGGATACCGGAGGAGGAGAGTAGAAGGGAGAGAAGGCTGATGCTGTTCAAGGACCATGCCAGGGACTGAAAATTGTGGGTGAAGACAGGAGCGAATGGAAGAGAGTCGGGGAGAAGAGCAATGGACAGGCTAGCACTGAGAAAATACAGGGGAAGGAACACACAAACCACTCAGCGCATTTTTACTGGGTGTCTGTTGTAGAGGCACGATTCTGAGCTCCCCATACATCATAGTTTAGGTACCTCACTGGCCTCGCTCTAGTCCTGGCCCTGGTACACGATGCTAGTACAGCACTATCCCAGGCCCCAGACACATAGGGATGATCAAGACAGGGGCCCCGATCCAAGTGGAGAGGACAGAAGGAAGGCCAAACAGGCAACCATAAGCTGGTGTGATAGGAACTAGGAGAGGGACCATTTGGAGGGTGATGAGAGCATATAATAGGGACACAACCTCATCCAGGAGGAACTGAGAACTGAGAAAGAGTCTGGGAAAATGAAAAGAGAAAAGCAGGAGAAAGACTAGCATTTGGTTGTTGCTGTTGTTGATGAGGATGATTGTGATTATTATGATAGCCCATTTTATTTTTTAGGCACTGCATTTATTGTTGTCTCTTAAAACATAGATTCTTCACAGATGTCATCTCATGTCAACACAGACGTTTTGCCCATATTATTTCATGACTCATTTTGAAGATAAGTAGATCATGTATTTGAGGTTTAGGCAAGTTCCTCGAGACCACAGAATGTAAACCCACCCATGTCCATCTTACATCCAAGACCGTGGTTCTTTCTGGGGCACTGGGTTGCTGTAGCAAGGAGTGGAGGGCAGGGATGGGTGATGAGAGAATGAGATATGGAAGGAGAATGTGAGACAGGAAGTGGGGTAAATAGAAAGCAAAAAGAAGAAGAAGGCAGAGGAGGGAAAATCCCCCACAGATGAGAGGATGGGGTCGCATGCAGGAGAGGGAAGCGCAAAAGAGGAAGGACCCCTGCTGAAGAAATAAGGTAGTCCTTAGAAAATAGAAGTTTCCTGGAGCACCCAGTGGCTCAGTCAGTTTAACGTCTGCCTTCGGCTCAGGTCATGATCCCAGGGTCCTGGGATAGAGCCCTGCGCTGGGCTTCCTGCTCAGCAGAGAGTCTGTTTCTCCCTCTCTCCCTCTTCTTCTGTGTGCTTGCTTGCTCTCTCTCTCATTCTCTCTCTCTATCTCTCTCAAATAAATAAATAAAATCTTAAAAAAAAAAAAGAAAGAAAAGAAAAGAAAATGGAAGTCTCCTGGATGAGGGAGGGTGGCAGTGAGGTAGCCAGCAGAGTGAACTTGGGTGACAAGGACAAAACATGAAAGCACTGCCTATGGGCTGAATGGAGGTCTGGAGTGTCTGATATGGAAGAAATTAGCAGAAGGGAGCAGCAAAGGGTGAGGGAAGCAGTGACACGAAGGAGAGTCCTGGAAGCTGGGAAAAGCCTACTGATTGACGAACTGGTCCACTTGGGCACCAACCTTGGATGCCCCGGCGTGGGCCCCTCCAGAAAAGCCAAGTTTCTGAAGGTACCACAACAGGGAGAGAGGCTCAGACTGAGATGTGAGGCCTGCCATTGTTCTTACTGTCTCTGTGGCCAATCTGGGTGCTCTGGACACAAATCACCCCCTTTCCTACAGTCCTTAGAGGAGGAAAAACAGTGGAGGGAGATCATGGACTATGAGGAGGAAGAAAAGAAGAAAAGACTGTGGGCTGTGGGGTAGGGTAAGGAGGAGAGACAGAAATGCAAGGAGGGGAACCACCAGGTCCAGCCTGTTAGTCAAGACCTGCTTTCTGATTTTATAGATGGGGAAACTGAGGCCCAAGAGGGATAGAAGTCCTATCCAGATCCCATAACAAGTTGAGACCAAAGCCCAGCTCTGTCCCAGTCTTTGGCCCAATGTCAACTCCAACACCCCATCTGTGATGAGGAGGGAAAGAAGAGAATCGGGGAGTACAGGCACCTGGTAATTAAAACAATGTTCAGGGCCAGCATCGCTCCTCTGCCGTTCCCTGTGGCAAGTGCTTTCGCCTGCAGGCATATCTCGTTCTGGGAGCTCAGGTTGTGAGACTGCAGACTGAAGCAGGTGCTGCTATTTCTGTCCTACTCTATTTTCAACCTCAGGATGCAGCCTCCTTCGGCTGCAGGAAGGACTTGGGAAAAGGTAGATCCATTGCTGCTTCCTTTCTTCCTCCCCCACCCAGCCTCCCCTTCTACAGACAGATCTCCAACAGGGTCAATAAGGGGTGCTTTTATGCCCCACAGGCCCTGAACATCTGCAGGAATAAGTGGGGAGGGGACCTCATGTGACCTGTATGTGAAGGCACCCTGGAGATCCCTTAAACTGACACCAGTAAGCTTCCCAGCACAAAATAACAGCTCAAGATATGTGTGCTGGGTCAATGAATGAATGAATGAATGAATATTGAGGCAATCCTCCTCAGATCAAAATTGAGTACACTTGGGACCAACAAGGGAAAAGATTTTCTTACTATTCATAGCAAGCAAGTGGCAGCACCAGAACTAGAAGGGGTTCTGGCTTAGTGGGCGGGATGGGGCTAGGGACCATCTATAACACCTGTGTCATAATTAACCACGAAGACAGGGTTTCATCTAAATCCTTCAGGCTCCATCCAGGCTAGTGAGCTCAGAAGTAAGTCAAGAGAATCCAGGCATGATAAGACCCCAGAGATAGGAAAGAGAACAAGAGCAGGAGTCCTTAAATCAACCAAAATAGATTAGTGCTTATAAGGTGAGGTAGGGCAGGGAGTATAGCTGGAACTGCAGACTGCCCTAGGCAAGGAAGCCTCAGGTAGGCAATAAGAAAGTCAGCCCTATGATACTACCAAGCTGAGTTTTTGAGAGCCAAGAAGGACATCAAGGAAGAGTAGAATGAAACAAGAGAATAAAAGGCAGAAAAGAGAGATTGTGGATTCCTCCAGAGTCAAGAATCAGACACAAAGCAAATAGCCAGTGGGACCAATATATGTGCTTGGCAACAGTGAGAACTCTTTCAGAAGGAAGACATTTGGAAGAGCAGCTGATGTCAGAGAGCTACTTGAAAAAGGGTTTCATTCTAAGAGGGTGTGGAAGAAGGGGTGGTCAGCAGGCTATATGACAGCCTGCTTTTCTGACCCATTGGGAACAGACAGCAGGTGGATGATGCCTCTTCCGAATGTGGGCTTGGGAAGGGGCTCATGATGGAACAGGGAGGGGCGGAAATGGACTTTTTACGGTGAGAAATCTTGCAAATCGACCTGAATGTGAAAGAGCCAAAAGGTAATTCCAGAAGAGTTTTTATTAGTTTGTGTCCCTAAAGGGACTGTAGAAGAATAAAATCAATACTTGAGATGACAACAGATCACTGTTTCATAGGAGGTAAGAGCTAACATGTTACAGTGAGCACTGGGTAGATACGCTCTCCTTTTAGCTCCATCTGTGAATTTGAAAGAAATTACTTCCTGCCTTTAAGCCTCAGTTTCCCATCTATAAAACAATAATAGGGTTTTAGATCTAGGCTACTGAGGCTTCTCCCTACATGCTTCTTTCCTTCCTTCTTCCCTCCCTCCTTCCCTTCCCTTCTTTCCTTCCTTCCTCTCATTCATTCATTCAGTGTTTACAACATCCATTGTTTCCTCTTGCAGGAAATATCTGGGGACAGAAAAATCACTTCTCCTCATTTATTACTCTTACCTGGCTGAAAAAATGAGAGGCATTTCAGAGAACCAGGAGCCTCTGGGAGGAGCCTGGTTTAGAAATGTGTTGGTAATTGTTCGGAAATCAGTCAGACTCAGAAGTCCTTGATAAGTAAACTAAATGTTGAGAAGACTCTGGATGCTTTCATATTTCAGTTCCTTGCAAGCCCCCTTCCTCATATGCATAAAGAAAATTGCTTCTTTAACCAAGGTCTGGTTAAATTGAGTGGACAGGGGCATACTGCATTTGGCTGCAAGCCAGTGGGAGCTTAATAACCATCACATTTCGTCCTGTGAACTTTGTGGCTCAGGTTGGTTTCACATTTCTTTATACACTCTCTCTCTGCAAATGCCTTTCCTCACAAAGAGCATTTGTAAAGGTTGAATATAGTGATTAGTGACACGTACACATTTAATCTTCTTCAGCCTTTCCCTGTCTGTGGCTCCCATCCTCACTTTTAGTCCTTAGAGTTTTATGCCTGTATCAAGGAAATGTTTTCATCTGCTTCACTGCTGTTTTCTTTTCTGTCTTATAAATCCTTAAAGAAATGTATTGTGGGTGAATTTAGAGAGAGGCTGGATGGATGGCTCCAGAGAATGAATTCTGTTCATCTGAAAACTGTCTCTATACATAGAGAAGCAAATAGCATCTTCCAATTCTGTCAATGTGATTATTAAGCATTTATAGAGCTTTTCCCTCCTTAACTATAACAACTACAAGCCGTTTAATTAGTTGGTTTTCACCCCAGAGTTGTAAAGATAGATGATTCAATTTATCCAACCTTAGATGAAATGCACATTTGAACCCAGGCTCTCTTCTTTGATAGAGTACCAAGAGTGCTTGGCTTGGAATCAAATGCCCCAGGTTAACCTTTCAGGCCTGAAGTTCTTAAGCTCTACACTCTAGTACAAATCACTTCGTGATTCCAGGGTCAGCTTAAAACAAGAATGCATATCATGATACCAACATAGCATGCATTCTCAATGATAATGATGTGCTCCCCTCAGGAGGTTAAAATTGGTTTTATGGGGCAAACAAATTTTACTCATTATGCATAAAGCACAGATTTACATACTGTACAGAAATGGGTATATAATGTGTTTGTAGTGTTAAGAGTTTTACGGGGGTTAAAATTAGAAGAAAAAATGTCTAAAAATTCTCCAGTTAGGGGTGGCAGTAACAACAACAATGAAAGTTGGGAACCCAGGCAATGGAGAATAAGGGATGAAACATCCATTGAGCACCTACTGTATTCCAGTCCACATGCCTCCATTAGTCCTCACAACCTTATGAGGAAAACGTAGGTATGTTTCTTTATGTAAAAAGACTTTGGATAGGGGCGCCTGGTTGGCTCAGCGGGTTAAACCCTCTGCTTTCGCCTGCTTCCCTCTCTCTGTGTCTCTGCCTGCCTCTCTGCCTACTTGTGATCTCTGTCTGTCAAATAAATAAATAAAATCTTAAAAAAAAAAAGACTTTGGATAGGAGGCAACTTTGGTAGTATGTGCAAAATAGCTTTTCAACAATAAAGTGTAAATATAAGGGGCTATTATTGGTAATTTCTTAATATATATGTTAGCAAGTGGTAAAAAAAAAAATCCAAAAGCTAGTGGCTTAAAACAATATTTATTTAGCTCACAATTTGGTGGGTCAATGAATTAAGCTGGATTCAGCCAAGGAGTTCTGATATTGGCTGGATTCCCTCACGCATCTACCTACAGTAAGCTGCAGATCACCTAGGGAGCTCTGTTTCTGGTTGCCTGTCTGTTATAGATCACCTTATATATAGGTCACCTTAGGGGATGCCTAAGACTGGTGTCTGTCATCATTCAGCAGGTTAGACACGATCTGTTTTCACAGGGTATCAGTGGGGTTTCAAGAGACCCAGATGAAGTTCTAAGCTCAGAACCAACAGACTGTCACTTCAATGATACCATATGTGTCAGGGCAAGTCCCAAAGTAAGCCCAGTTTCAAGCAGTTGGGGGTGATCTCCATCTCTCGATGGCTGGGGCTACAAGGTTACATTGCAAATATGTGGCCATAAGAGGGGAGTAATTGCAGCCCTCTTAATAAACAACCCTTCTCAGTATAAACATGACTAACTAATGGTCAGTGACTTGTCTTCCTTGGGAGCAAATGGACACCTTTAGAATTGTAAACTGTGATTTGAATCTTATCACCACCCCCTGGCTTTTGTCTTAAAACCATGCTTGGAATGTGTGAGTGAAAACATTGACACAATGTCCTCTTTTATAAACATCACAGAAAGAAGCAAAACAAGTGCTCCCTAATGCTAAGTGAAATAAGTCAGTTACAGAAGACAAATACTTCATGAGCCCACTTATATGAGTTATCTAAGACAATCAAACTTGTAGAAGCAGAGAGTGAAACGAAGGCTTCCAGGGGACGGGGCTGGGGGAAATGGAGAATTGTCCAATGAGTATAAAGGTGCAGTTTATACAGGAAGAATAAGTTCCACAGATCTTCTGTACAACATCCTGCCTACAGTTAGCAACATGGTGTTGTGTGTATAAAAACAAGAGTATAGATCTCCTGTTAAGTATTCTTTTTTTTCTTTAAGATTTTTTTTAAAGTTATTTGACAGACAGAGATCACAAGTAGGCAGAGAGAGAGAAAGGGAAGCAGGCTCCCTCCTGAGCAGAGAGCCCGGTGCGGGGCTCGATTCCAGGACCCTGAGATCATGACCTGAGCCAAAGGCAGAGGCTTTAACCCACTGAGCCACCCAGGTGCCCCTCATGTTAAGTATTCTTACCACACATGCACAGACAAAATCAAAGTGGCACACAGAAGGTTTTGGATTCAATGGACATGTTTGTTACCATGATTGCAACAGTGGTGTAAGGGATTTATGCATATGTCCAAACTTATCAAAGTGTATACATGCACAACTCTTTGTATATTAAGTACATCTCAATAAAGCTAAAGTAAAGAAGAATTGAAAGACATACAGTTTGGGGGTTTTTTGTTTGTTTTTTTTTTCCAAAGCTTGCTTTAAAACACCTCCATGTGAGAAAAGAACCGTAGTAGACATACTAACTAGCCATTCATCTCAAGGCTTCAAGTTCTATTCAAGCATTAAGTTAGGCCAACTGAATGCTTGGACGCCATTATATCAGCCTCGCACGAAATTGCCTGCCCTGAGTTATGATTTAATGTCACACCCTCTGCCTTTATGAAAGGCCAGTCTGTGAATCACCCAGGAGAACAGCATTTCTGTATCTTTTGTAAAACTCTGGTTGTAGATAAAGTGCATGGAATGATGTTGTTAGTTTTTTTTTTTTTTTTCTTTTTTTCTTTAAATACTGGTGGACATGCTAAATTTCTTCTTGGGTTAAGGTCCAGAAAGAATTTTCTCTACAGATGAATTTGTATGTTTTCTGTTATTGCATAATTCAAAATGTTTCTCTTTATAGCTTAGCTGCCAGAAAATAAACTAATTGTCCCTGTACTGTAATCTTCTCAACTCAAGTGCCTGAAAGTGCCAATTCTATCTAGTTTTTTAAAAATGCCTTTTCAAATAACCTTACATGTTATTTCTTCTCCTTGTTTTAACAGCTAAGCCACCTTAAGCCATTTCAGAAGAAGTCAAAGGACATATTTAAAATATCTTTGTTTTAAGTGAACTAATGTCCTGAAGGGATGTTTGCATAATTATAAGTTTAGGTTTGAAAGATTAGCCCTCAGATGCTATTTTTATCACCCTACTTCCAAAGACTGTATTAAGCTGCCTCCACATGTGGGGGGGTGCCTGTGTTTGCTTTGGCCCCAGTAATTTTACTTTCCTAAACTGTGGTTATCTGCACTAGAGAGTCTTTCTACTGAGCTGTGCTTTTTTTTTCCTCGCATGACAATAGAATTCTTTTTTAAGACATTAAGATATTATGTTTACTAGAATTACTAATTATATTTAATGATATGCAATTTAGATAAAGATTTAAAGCACCATGAAGTGTACCTAGCTCTAAATAGTTTCCTTTGCTGGTCTTCAGGTTGATCCTATCTCCAAAAATGCGACTTATTTTTCTGATTGTCCAAAGCTCAGTCCCTCTTCTTGGGCTGGTTTAGTGTTGAAGTCAGACGGGGAAGTTTCGCAAGGGGGGACCCTGTTTCTTGTGTCTGCTGTTGTTCTTCCTGGGACTTGACCACGGTACCCAATAAATACTTACTGGGCAATTGCCAGACTGTTTGATCTGCTTAACTCCACCTGCCAGGGACATGGATTCCTGGCAGTACCTTCTCTTTGGTTGAACTATCTCAATCATACTATGAGCATAAAAGCATATGCTTGATGAGTTGGTTGCAAAACTTCCAGTAAATAATGGCCATGAAAAGCTATAGTGAACTCGGAAGCATGATGAATGTGGGCACGCGTAAGAAAAAAACCTTCTTCCTCTTCGGCTTTCTCATCTTCCTCCTCTCTAGCATTATCCTTATCGTGACTTGAGGTATTTCCCTTTCTGGAAACAGACTGAAGGTATTGTCCTCTAGAATTATTTTTGGACCAGCACCCATGAATGTTCTGAAATTTCACAGGCTAGCCCACTTTCCTAGGAGGGACTCTACACCCAGGGCCTCTCTACCCTTGCTGGTTCATTGAAAGCCCAGATGCTTACAGATGTAATCCCTGCTATTCGGTTCAGTACATCGCCTTCCGTTTGCAGCTCAATTTAGTCTGTGATGTCCTTTGACTGAAAGAATCGTGAGATATTTCTCCTTCTTTGCCATATTCCATCAACTCCCTCCTATTTTAAGAAGTATGGAAGCAGGGAAATGGAGCGAATAGAAGAAATATGCACGTAAAGACAGATAAAATCACCCAAGCCCTACATTCTTATTTCTTAAAAAAAAAAAAAAATCATTGAGGTTGATAACTTTTGACACATATTGCTCAACGACATGCAAATGGCCACAAAAGGGTTATATAGAAAGAGAGAAAATTCTAAAAAAAAAAAAAAAAAAAAAAAAAAAAAAAAAAAAAAAAAAGGCAAAAAACACCACACACATACAGAAAGTTTTGCATGAAAGTAGAACACACATGATAAAGTCACAATGAGGGGAATGATGGAGGGTTTTGGGCAACATGCTGGAGGGTTTTGGGCAACATGCTGGGGCCATAGAAAGAGCACTCCTAGTCAGAGACCCAGATCCTAACCTTGGATAAGATTTGACAGCTCTTTGAACTTCAGTGTTTTTCATCTGTAAATGCAAAGTTCAGTATAAGGCGGTCTCTAGGATCTTACACAAATCTAAAATCCCATGACTCTGTCCACAAATATGTGAAAAAAAAAAAAAGCCACACATTTCTGGCGACACGATTCAGGATAGAACAATTGTATTCAAATAGCAGGTGCCAGTTGCACTGGAGTTTCCTCTTTCTTTGTTATCTTTAATGTGACATTTCTTATATTTTTCTGGGTTTCAGAAAGTCCTCTGTAGTCTCCTCTGCTTCTCTCACACTAACTGGTGAAGCGTACAGGAAGGAGGACAGGGGTTTACTGTTCAGGGACTCTCTCAAAGACCTTGGCCAAGCAACTTTATTTATTTATTTATATTTTAATTTTGTTAGACTAGGTTACTGTAAAAATGCATTTTGATAAAATCGCCATTAGTTTGGCATTTAGTTGCTGCATTTAATTTATTAAGTTACAAATAGTGGTGATGGACTGTGGAAGATGCTTAGTTGTCAGAGAAGGACAGCCTTCAGTTACAAAGTAGGAACTGAGAGCATACATGTCATATGGAAAATCATGTGTGTTTCTCTGGCACAAGTCCCTGCGCTGCTCCTCAGCGGTAGGAAATAGGCTTCGTTTTTAACATTTTATCCTCCGCCTAACCAGTAGTGATTCTCAATATTTGTGGAAATGAACTGAATCCCTCTTATCTGTTTCCTAAATAAAAGCCTATTTGAAAAATAAGGCCACTGAGTTTATGTGAAACCGGATGAAGATAGCAAGCAGAATAGATCTTTAATCCTGTGGACTTCTTTATCTTGGATTTTTTTCTCTCTCAAATGCCTTTATGAAGGACTGGATTTTTTTTTTTTGTAGCTATAAAGTTTTGTTTTTTTTTTAAGTACTGTGAAATCTTTAACAAATAATGTTTCACTGTACAGTTCATCAATAAAATCAGTTATGGAGAATTATGTAATAAATTAAATACGAAATGTACTTGGAAGTAACAACGCTCTGAGGTATATCAACTATGTGTCACATTAGGGCCGAAGTGGACAGGCATATTTATTGAGTACACAGCCCAAAATGACAAGCTGGGGGCAGAAGGGGAGGTGGGGGGCATTCAAGAAATGGCATTTTTATTTTCAATGAAATAAAAAATTGAGGTTGTTTAAAATAAACACTTGTTGAGACAGTGTTAGATTGAATCATAAGAAACTAATCATAAGAAACATAGTTGAATATTGGCATGTTCACCAGCTCTCAGCCAAACTCAGGACAGGCTTCTCCAAACTCTCCATCAACTACCCCGTTCCATCCTTGGGTGTGTCCTCCAAGACGCCAGTTTAAGCAAGAGTCTTGTCAAATCCCATTGATTTAGCGAGAATCCCCACCTTCTATATCTGATCCCTCTTCCTCCTCCTTGAACATCCTCATTACCCTGGCCGGCCTTCAGAAAAGAACCCTCTTAGATCAGTTTAGCAAGAGTTACCCTACCTTCCTAGTCATGCCCCACCCCCACTCTACTCTTTAGCTATATATAAGTTCCCTGTTTTCCTTGTGTTCGGGATTGAGTGCAGTTCTGAGTACTGAGGGTTTTTTTTTCTCTCTCACAATATTTCCTGATTAAATAAATTATCTTTTTACTGCTTTAATTAATTACTGCCCAGCTCTGGTTTTCCTTTAACAGTGTCTCGATCTAAATTTATGTATGTAAAGCAGTACTAGAAATTAGGGAATTTCAAAGATGAAGATCGTCTTCACAGTAGTAACACATTTATACTGTTTTATTTCATAGAGGATGTGAGTGGACTTACCAAAGATGAACAATAAAACAGAAAAAAAAAAGTTAATTAAAAATAAGATCAGAGAATACAAAAAGTATATGGAAATTCAGAACTAGAGAAAACTTAAATTATGCAGATCCCATGCTCTTATTGATTAATAAAACTGATTCAAAATATGACTGTGAGTTTCCTAGCAGCCAAGAAAAAGGAGAAAAAGTCAAAATAACATTGACTTTGCACATAAGTGAAAAGCCTACAAAAAATAAGATTTATGTCATGTAGGTCTGAATCATACATGAAAATGAATGATCTGGTTAATTAATAAATATATTTAATATCAGGAAACTAATATTTTTTGTTGCCAGTATTGTTGTTCTTTTGTGGTAGTGGTAGTTGTGGTGGTGGTTTTTAAATTTATTTTAATTTCCTATTGAGACACCAGAGAACAAGGATCCAAAGGGGTGGAATTTTGGAAAAATTTGTGGAGAAAATGTCAGTTGAATTGCATTCAAAAGTGTATGGGATAATGATATTTAACTTGTAATATTTAATATGTGCAAGACATCATTCTAAATATTTCACATTTATTAACTCATTAATATTTTTATTAACTCAATCATTTGAGGTAGTAAATATCATTTTACATTTTTTAAAGATTTTATTTTATTTTATTTTAATATTTTATTTCTTTATTTGACAGACAGAGATCACAGTAGGCAGAGAGGCAGGCAGAGAGAGAGGAAGCAGACTCCCTGCTGAGCAGAGAGCCCGATGAGGGGCTTGATCCCAGGACCCTGAGATCATGACCTGAGCCGAAGGCAGTGGCTTTAACCCACTGAACCACCCAGGCACCCCTCATTTTACATTTTATACACAGGGAAACTGGGGCATCAGGGTGTTAAGTAACTTGCCCAGGACCACAAAGTTAGTAAGCGCCAGAACAAGGTTTTAAACTGTCAGGTCAAAGCCCATACTCTCACAGGCTACCCTTCTGCCTCTCCTACCTCTACTGTCTTGCATATTTATAGGTCTTTAAAAGGACTTAGAAAACCACTCAGCCTGCACCCAGCCCCACCCATCACACACACAAAGGCAGGAAGTGCATAGCCAGTGATCCTGGGGAAGAGAAGCACATTCCACCTGGCATTGCCAGGCAGTGGGCAGGTGGAACCGATGTGGACACTGTTCAGAAGGCTGTGGAATGTAGTGGTTAGGAGCATGGGTTTTGAAGCCTGGAAGACCAGGGTTTGAATTCCTGCAATTTGCTACCAAGGAGACTTCCAGGATTTTTTCCAATCTCTCTTCACCTCAATGGTCTCAATCTTAAAACAAGGACAGTGATTTCCCTCCCACTGACTTTCTGCAAGGATGATATGATATAAGGCATGAAGAGTGTTATTTAGTGTATTGCCTGGCAGATGGGACCTCACCACAAAGGACACTAGTGATGGTGGTGGTGATACTTAGGCTGCACAGCCGGAGGAGTGAGCCCTGAAACAAGGAGGAGTGAGCCCTGAAACAAGGATGAATGAACCCAGTAATATGAAGCTCTGTGAGTTGGGAAGAGAGCATCTAGGTTGATCCATTCAGGTCTGCCCAGGTTCACTGAGAGATCGCCAGGCCCTAGTATTCAACAATGACCAAAGATGGAGCAGAAAGACAAGGCTTCATCATTATTTCAGAACAGCTTCCTTTTATAAACGGAGAAAAAAATTAGCATAGCCCCATCCAGGTTCAGTACATCTGTTTCATCTGTTTTATAAGTGTTATCACATTACAGGGCATTATAGCTGAAAGAGTTCAAAGAGTTGAACCAATCCAACTTTTCCACTCCAGAGTATATGGAAAATGAGGCTCCGAGAAAAACAAGATACTCAAACTCTTAGGGCCAGTTAATGTCAGACCTCTCCCTCCAAGGTTCTTTTTTGCTGCCCAGTCGGCCTTGCTATAGCAAACACTCATTGTTAATGATTAGGGAGGGGTGTCCTGGGACAGGTTCTAGGGATACAGAAATGAGTGTGCTTTTTCCTTCATGAATCCCTGAAGACTACTGGAAAGAAAGAGAAAGGATTGATCCACAGAAGCCATAGTGATATTCACTAATTTTTTTTTTTAAGATTTTATTTATTGGGACACCTGGGTGGCTCAGTTAGTTAAGTGTCTGCCTTCAGCTCAGATCAGGATCCCAGGGTCCTGGGATCAAGCCCAGCATCGGAGCCTGCTTCTCACTCTTCCTCCCCACTCATGCTCTCTGTTGCCATTTCTCTCACTGGCTAAAATTCTCCCTCTCCTACCTCTACCGTCTTGCATGTTTATAGGTCTGTTACCATTTCTGTCTCTCTCTCAAATAAATAAATAAAATCTTCAAAAAAAATGTTTTTTCAATATTTATTTATTTATCAAAGAGAGAGAGAAAACATGAGCATAAGCATGGGGAGTGGGAGAGGGAGAAGCAAACTCCTTGCTGAGTAGCTAGCCCAATGCAGGACTTGATCCCAGGACCCTGGGATCCTGATCTGAACCAAAGACAGACACTTACCTGACTGACCCACCCAGGTGTCCCAATATTCACTAATTTTATAGGAATCATGAAGAGCCACCCAACCTTGTATGGCATGAGGAATAGTCAGGAATGGCTTCTGAAAATAGTTGGAGGTTGTGCAGAGAAAGAATAAAGTACCTAGAAGAGGAGGAGGTTGCTTTTTCCAGAAGGGAGTGAGAAAAGGAATAAAATAAGCTATACCCACTTAAAAAGCACAGAATGTGGGGCTCCTGGGTGATGCATTCAGTTAACCCACTGACTCTCGGTTTCAGTTCACATTCCAAGATCGAGCCCTGCATATGGCTCACACTCAGCATGGAGTCTCCTTGAGATTTTCTCTTCCTGTCTCTCTCCCTCTGCCCCTCTCCCACTATGTGTGCATGTTCTCCCTCTCTCTCTCTCAAATAAATAAACCTTAATAAAAGGGGGGAAATCACAGGCCCCATCCCCAGGGAAGAAGTCAGACACACTTCATCACAACACACAGGCCAGATGCCTCTTGATACAATATCCACTACCTTACTCCCAGTTCTCTGCTGAAATAGGACTGCTATTAATTCTGTTTTCTAGATGAAGAGACCTTAGTATAGGGAAATCAAATCACCTTCTTATGTTATACGGTAAGTACCAGAACTTGGATCCAAAACCCAGGCATCCTGGCTTCAGATTCTGCACACAATCCTAATTGCCTTAACTAGCACACAATATCCTTCTGCGAAATCAGATCCCACTCAAAAGTGCATCTACCTCATATAGAAACACAATTCCAGAGAAAAGCATGCAAGAAGTTCATTTTGGCAAGTGAAACTAAAATGCATGAATATAAGTTTATTTTAGCTTATATAGTCAGAATTTATTTGATAATTTTAACCACATGCTAATTCTTAAAATGATCAGAAAATGAGCCAGGTCTTGATTTTTTAACAGTAATTTTTCTGACAAAATTGAAGGATCAAATGAAATGAAATCCTTCACTTTGCATTTCGCTTTCATATCATGTTTAGGAGGAAGGTAATTTTTGTAAAAATATTTGAGAGATTCATCATTTCCCCCTTAGGCTTCTCCTAATCCTTTGATATTCAAATATTTCTCTTTTGAAGCTTCTAATCATCTTCCTTGTTGATTTTCTCTTTTTCAATTGTTAATTGGTCTAACTCAGCTTGATTCTCCTCTGCCAGTGGCTCAGAATGGATTCCAGAAAAGCCCCACATCACTTCCATCAACTTCATGATACTGTGCAGCTTTTCCAGAATGGCTGTGTTGTTTTGCATTGTATTCTCACTGTGATGTGGGTGCTCAAAATATTTTTATAAAATCATTAATGTTCAGAACAGCAAAAACTCTTTTTTGACACAGTGGAAAGAAATAGGATGAATACCTTGGTAGAAACTAATTTTATAACAACTAGTGTTTTAAATATTTTTAGGTAGCAAAGACTATTTTTTTTAAGATTTTATTTATTTGACAGATAGAGAGACAGCGAGAGAGGAAACACAAGCAGAGGGAGTGGGAGAGGGAGAAGCAGGCTTCTTGCCAAGCAGGGATCCTGATGCAAGACTCGATCCAAGGACCCTGGGATCATGACATGAGCTAAAGGCAGACGCTTAATGACTGAGCCACCCAGGCGCACCATAGTAAAGACTTTTTTTTTTGCACAACCATAACTATCTAAATTCAAGTAATGAACACTCATATAAAAAGGATCCCACATTTATAAAGATACCTTGCAATTCCCCAGGGTTCCAGAGCTGCCAAAGGGGGAAACAAGAGACCCCATCTGCTCAGTTTGAGAAGTAGAATATCTTGGGAAAAGAAGCAGGAAAAAGATTTTATAAATAGAGTTGTATTTTATATGTACATTCTGCATATGCAGTACAGCTCCTATTAATATATTTCACCAAGTTTATAGGGAGAAAAGATTTTTTTTCCTGTACTTTGATGAGTTAGTACATGCTGTGAGCTGCCCAGAGACAGTGTATTTCCAGGGAGTCGAACTTCATGCAATCCCAATGATTTCGTTGAAGTTCCCATTGCCATGAGTGGATAAAGGACTTCTGAAATCCAGCACCTCCCAGGCTTCATCCTTCTCCCAGGGAAAAAATAAATAATTAGTTCTATCTCCTTAATCTGCAGCATTCTGATAGAGCTGGGGAACCAACACTTTCATGAAGAAACTTTGAACATCAGTGCTGCTTACTAGTAAACCTGGGCTTAGAGGTCATCCCAGGAGTCCCATCAATCCCTTGTTGTCAGTGAAGAGAAGAACAGGAATCTATTCTTCAGTTCAAGGAGGGTAACACTGGTAAAGATGTTCTTTCTCCCCTGCTATGCTCAGGGCCTTTCTACAGAGCTGGTTTATGTGCAAAAAGCTGGCCATGTGTCATGCCTCAGGATGGAGTACATGTGTCCGAGTGCAGAAGAAGACATGCAGACT
Source organism: Mellivora capensis (assembly GCA_004024625.1). NCBI lineage: Eukaryota > Metazoa > Chordata > Mammalia > Carnivora > Mustelidae > Mellivora > Mellivora capensis. The sequence continues at coordinate 87,725 of PISX010006141.1, forward strand.
CTCAGCTTTACAGAACTGAACCGAGTTCCAGAATTTCTTGTGTCTTAGGAGCTTCCTGGAGCCAAGATGTAAAGGGACAAGTGTTGTCAGTGGACTGTTCTTTCGGTTTGCATCTTAGCCTTGGAATCCATAAAACTCCTCTATTCCCAGCACATGACTCAACTCTGTTCAAGTCGACACATTATTATTAATCTTCATGTTTTGTGCCAGTCACCGTGAGAGTCACGTGTACACATATGTATGCCCACACTAGCTACCATTTTCTGTGCATGTTGTATATTCCACTGACTGTAGCAAGAGATTTATGTCCCTTACCTCTTCTAATGCTCACACCAACTCCTACAGGAAGGTCTTTTTATTCCTGTTCTACAATAAGGAAATTGAGGCTAAGTGGGGTTAGGAAACATACCTAAGCTCACAGAGCCAGCCTGCTGTGAAGAACTAGAATTTGAAACCAGGTCACCTTGACTCCAATGCCTATAATGTAAAGTTCTATCTCTTGTATGTATGTATATATGTATATATATGTGTGTATATATATATATATATATATATATGTTTGTATATGTGTGTATATAATACTATAAAATACCTGAAAGGCATACCATGCTAATTACCATAATGGAGGTGAAAACAGCATCCCACTGGAAACATATTGGTGTAAAGATTCACTGAAACCTGAGCTCATTGATTCTCAGAATTAGAAGGGACATCGGATGCCCTTAAATTACCCTGTACTCAAATATTCTGTACTGAATAGCAGTCAGGAAGGGTGATTCCAAAACCTATTTCAACTCTGAGATATTATGATCTTAATTATCACATGATATCAGGTGCTGCTTCTCAGGTTAGAGTACTAACTGCGGGGGTGTGCGAAGGACCAATTTTACAGGGTATTGAGCATTCCAAAGACTATATAAAAACAAAAAAGGGACATGTTGTTGAATTCAATGCCAGGTGTATATGACATTTTACCATAAAACAGGAGACTTCAAAAGAATGTTGCTTTTAGAATCCATTTCGAGCTATACTTCCCTAGATTCCTATGAGTACATTTGTATTCTCTTCAGTCATAAGAGTTTCCTTGGGGGAAAAAATGATGAGCAAGCTCTGAGAGACCCTGTGACTTGAATCATCCCACTGTAATTTCTAATTCAAAGAAAGCATATCCATAGTTTGAATTGAGATGTCCCCTTCCTTACAGCTCTAAGTACTAAATTTCCTCTACGGAAGTCATCAATCCTTCTATTAGGCATGAGTTTCAGAAGAGGCCATGTCTTCTCTTTGTTGTGCCAAAGTCTTAGAGCAGTTTTTATCTCTGCAGTCAAATGGTTCATCACCCATATTCAGATTATTAGACCAGTCTCATCTAGAACCCAGACCGCATGGCTTTTCTGGCACAAAACCCATGTTCAACCAGTTCTGTGACCCAGTGTAGACCATTCCCTTCTGAGACCCAGTCTCCTTTTCTGGACAATATGGAAGATTCTGCATCTGCTCATGTCTCTCGTCAATGGCTCTGGATTGTGAACAGAAACTCAACGTTAAGCCATTTCTAAACACTCTGCGTTATCTTTTAACAGTGTCCTACTGCATTCTTCTGCTTACATTAAAATAACATCTCCTAGCACCTCTGAAATAAGATGGGCCTTGGATTCCATAGTAAGCCCTACCAACTAATATTTTAGCTGTTTAATTTCTTTGAATAAATATAAGAGGTGAGCAATGTCGTAAAAGCAGCATCTCAAGTAGGATGAGCACTGTTCGCTTCAGTGAAGATTCTCAACATGGCACCTGGGTGGCTCAGTCGGTTGAGCATCTGCCTTCAGCTCGGGTCATGATCCCAGGGTTCTGGGATCGAGCCCCACGTCGGGCTCCAGCCCCACGTCGGGCTCCAGCCCCACGTCGGGCTCCCTGCTTGGCTGGAGGTGTGCTTCTTCCTCTCCCACTCCCCCTGCCTGTGTTCCCTCTTTTTGTCTGTCAAATAAATAAATAAAATCTTTAAAAAAAAAGAGTCTGAGCAATAAGCGAGGACGACCTCTGACATAACTAGTCACCACTGATGATACCTTGGAGGGTGTCATAATGCAATGAAAATTTAATAAGTGAGAAAATCCTGCATCCCATGAGTTTCATAGTCTCTACCATGGCTAAGTAGCTTATCCACAGCAACCATCCTTGGTTAAAGAAACTTCAAGGGCAAACTCCGTCTGGCACCCCACCTTCTTATAAGCTGTCCCATTGCCCTGCCAGGTCCAGCCTCCTCCTGCTTCTAGATGCCTCCTCTCTGCCCCTTGAACATGCTTCCATGACTCTGCGTTTGCAGAGGCTGCTTCTCAAATGCTCTTCCCTCAACTTGGCAAATTCCCTATTCATCCTTCATGAACTGGATAAATCAAGCCTGAGCTTTAGAGATACATAGAGCTGGGTTTGAATTCTTAAATTCTAATAGGTGTGTGGCTTAGGTAAACTACCTCTGAGTTTGTAAATTGAGTGCAACAATAATTACTATGCTATATAATTGCTGTGATTAGCACATTAAATACATTTCTTCAAATTATTAGTAAAATACTTATCACGTAGTTGACCTTTGGTTATTTTTGTTATTATTAATAGCATTTTATGGGATTTTAAATGGTATCTGTCTCATTCCTAAATTCTGTTCTTAATTATTACTCATAATAACCATTTTGTTATTCTGAATTAGGTTTCTGCAAAGTTTCTACAAGGGATAGGATAGTAAACATTCTAGGCTTTATGGGCCATAAAGTCTTTGGGAACCCTGTTGCTGCAGCGTGAAATGGGACTTACTGGGGTGATCATTCTGCAGGATAGGCAATATCAAATAATTATGTCATATACCTGAAACTAATGTAGTGTTCTTTGTTGATTGTATCTCAATTTTAAAAAGCATACATATGTATGAAAGGGAAACGAAATACAATTTCATTGGCCTAATACAGAAAAAGAATGGGCTATAAAGTTTTGAACTCTGATATCAAATAGCAGACTTTATTCACCTTATGATGTCCAGCATCTACCTCAGATGTCTTCAAACTATAACCCATGGGCCAAATCTGGTCCTCCCCCTGCTTTGAAAATAAAGTTTTATTGGACCACAGCTATTCCCACTGGTTTATGTACTACCTATGGCTGTTTTTGTACTAACAGCAGAGTTGAATACAGTGGTTGTTAACAGAGACCCTATGACCTTCAAAGCCTAATCCATTACTATCTGGCTTTTTTTTTTTTTTCCAGAAAAAATTTTCCAACCTAGCTTAATGCTTGGCATCTATTTGTTGAATGAATGAATGAAGAATGACCAGAAATAACCAGATTAACAATCTGGTCTAGGACCTTGTAAGCTTCAGTGAAAGCAGATGGAAGGAACCAGGAATGGTAAATCTCAGAAGATTCAAAGATGTTAGAGAAACACAAGAGTGGTCATGGAGTAGAGGGTTCTAGGACTAATGCTAGTATCCTGTAACCCTCTTCTATGCTCTCTACTAGATATTGATGGGTCTAACCATGTACAAAAGGGAAAATTGAGGCCCAGAGAAGTGATAGTTTGCCCAAGATCATACACCTGGTATAACACTGGGTGGGTCCAGGCTGGTTCCAGCCTTAGGAGTGACGTATGCACCTAATGGAGCCCTAGGCTGAAATGCTTGGATCACCCTCAAAATTGAATGATCACAGTAAAACTTCTAATGTCTTGCAATGTTTGTCTTTTATTTGTCCATCAGCATCTTCATGGCCTATGGTTCAAGATGATCAGCTTATGGTGTGCTTATTTTTGTAATGACTACCCATAAAATTTTAAAAACACATTGGAGCATTTCACAGATGAGCAAGTCTATGACTGATGAGGCATAAAATTCCCATTCAACCATATTTGACCATTATTATTCCCTATCACGACCCCCTTTTCTAAAGCCCTTGGTACTGTTAAAAGGTACTTACGACAATTCTTTTTGGGATGGTTTCATTTTTTTTCTTTTTTAGACACCTCCCTTTTTAGCCCACAACATCACCATGCTACTTTGGGGTATCAACAAAGTCTTCTATGATTAGCTAGTTAATTAATTCATTTGGAACTACATGATTAATCAAGGATAAACTATTTTTCATATTTGCACTGTCCAGCTGTGACCCTGACTATCCCCTACCTCATTCATAAACTACTCTCTCATAGTTAACCAGAGATCCCGTTTCTCGGAGATACCTAAAGAATGTAAAATCTTAGCAATTGAATCAAAGCTGAAGGGAAAAAGAAAATTTCACATTTATACAGAAATCTCCATTGCAGGCATTTTGGTGTGTTCACAGATTTTAAACTTGGCTCTCTGGAGCAAATATAAGCTATCTATCCATTAAATGTCCCCCTAGGATCAGAGAACTAATTACTGAATGTGGAAGTGTCTAGCTCACTGTTTCTGAGTCCCTTTTCCTGCCAGTGCACACCTTTATCTAATGCATTAGACCCTTTATGCATCCTAACCGCCCAACAAGTTCCTTAACCTCGAAGGAATTTCCAGGAGTGGAGAACTCAGCCTCTCTGAAGGCTTCACATTTGCCTGCTGAGGAGTCTGATCCAACAAAAGTTCTACCTGAAGTCCATACTCTTTAACTTTCAGTGGCCCTTCTGATTTCCAGGGCCAAATCAAGCAAGTCTTCACCCATTAGGATGTAAAACACCACCACACGGCTGGAAATGACTCCCCTACCTTTCTGTAACGTCCCTCCCTCCAAGTCTAGTATCTCCAGTCCAGCCATCCATGATAGTTTAAAGTCCCAGGCTACCCTCCATCCCCATGGTCATAATTCCACTTGCCAGTGCTCTCTAGGAAGTTTTAAGCAATTTGCTTCATTTATTGGTTGTCATATTTGACAGTGATTGGAATAGTACACACATGCATATCTAGTCTTTTCATGGAAACATTTGTTCTAGATTCTGGATTCTGAACTAACTGAGCTTTAATAAGACCATATGCATCTTTTTTTTTTCCCACCTGCTTCTATATCTCCTTTATCTTTATTTTCTCCAACTCTCTTCATTTTTACAAATGATAACAAAATTGTTATGCCTAAAAGAAATAGAATGACTTCCCTGAGTTCATGCTGTGAAATGACATATCCTTGCAAGTATTTAAAGCTAAGAAAATAATATTTGAGTAGAACCACTGCATGCCAAGTACTTTGAACATATTTTCTCATTCACTCTTTGCAGAAAGGTTCATGCTTTCATTCCTATTTAACAGATGGTAGGACTGAGGCTAGGAGAAAGGAAAGACTCACAAATGCTCAACAGAAGTGAGCCCAGATCTTAATGATTTTTCTGGAAAACCACCCTGCACTTCAGCTCAGAGTCCTATTTAAATCATGGTCCTCTCAACCTTAGGCCAATGATGCTGCTGCTTTCTGAGAGAAGTAATTATTCATCTTTTCCCATAATTATAAAATCTTAGAGCAGGAAAAGACCATATGGAGGTTGTCGAGTCCAACTTGATTACTAAGGAGAAAAATATGCTCTAACGTTTGGGTTTCTGCATCACTCGGTTTCCTTTCTACTTTCACAACTTTCGTTCTATATTTTTGTGAAGTTTATATCTTAGATTAAAAAAAATTCATCCTCACCCTCGTCCGAACAGGTAGTGTCATTTTATGACATCATGGTCACCATAGCAACACCTGAGAGTTAGCAGCATATTGCCCTCAGAGATCACAGCGATGAGCTAACAAAGTATGGCAGCTTCATATGCTGATGTGAATGGGAAGGGAAGACGTGGAGAAGGAGGAACAGGTGTGCTACTTTTCCTGCCAGCGTTTCTTAGACCTGAGATGAAGAGGGAGTGAACATGTGAATAGTCCTTAAGGAACAAAAATAAATCTAATCACCCAGCCAATAAAAAGGAGAAGGCGGCGGGGGTGGGGGGTGGGGGTGGTGGGAGGGGGTGGTTAGAAGAGAAAGTAGAAGTATTCTGGTGTCCTGTTTCCAAATGTCAAAGTGGCGAAAAATCTCAATCCTTCTCTACCTTTTGTCGTTGATCACACAGCCTATCAGAAAGATCATGGGATTAAATAGACCTGGGTGGGGGCGCCTGGGTGGCTCAGTGGGTTAAAGCCTCTGCCTTCGGCTCGGGTCATGATCTCAGGGTCCTGGGATCAAGCCCCACATCGGGCTCTCTGCTCAGCGGGGAGCCTGCTTCCTCCTCTCTCTCTCTCTGCCTGCCTGTGATCTCTCTCTCTGTCAAATAAATAAATAAATCTTTAAAAAAAAAATAGACCTGGGTGGAAATTTCTGACGACATCAGGTATAAGTTTTTCACACTTGAGAAAGTCACCTAATCTTTTGAATCTCCGGGATATCATCTGTACAAGGGGCGAGACATTTGCATTCTGAGAGTGTCCAGAAAATCAAAGGGTAATGCAACTAAGGTAGCTGACATGTAAAGCCCTCAGTTTACCTTTTTTCTTTCTAGGTGGTGCAAATTTAGACTTACAGAGTGTGGTAGTCAGTGGTGGGCACCTGGATGGCCATTGTGCTCAATTATACTTTTTGCCTGTTAGAACTATCTCATTATTATTTAACTTCTAAATAAAAATGTATAATTTAAGTCCCACATATGCAATAGCTATCAGTTCTAGATATGTTTTCCTTTGTGAGCTTGGCCAAATCCCTCCACTTCTCTAAACCTTAAAACTGTATGAAGAGAAAAATTAATTTTTTGGCTTCTGTTATTCTTTCCTATTTATATCACACCCTCATGTCATTTAAAGATGCCTTTCTGTACCCATGGATTTATCCACCCTTGTAACTGTAATACTGAAATTGGATATTTACTTCTGTTCTTCTTTGTTTAATGAATGTCTTTCTAATTAGACTTCAGTGAGTAGGTTTTGCGTGTGTTCTGTTTATTGCAACTCCAAGTTCTGGCACTGTACCTTACACAGAGAAGGTGCTCAATATATGTATTTGTTCAATAAGCAGATGTCCAGTAGATATCATTATTTGAGATAAGTACTAAAAATGTTTGCAAAATATTATTGCATATCTCTGAGTCCACTCACTAAATTAAGCAGACGTGTCCTTACATATGTCTGACTTTTCCCGTATCTCTCTCTTTTGTTCTTGAATCTCTGTCTCAAGCTGCATCTATTTCTCTATGTGTCTGTCTTTATCTAAGTATACCTATGTCATTCTCTTCTTTCTGTGCCTTTAAAAAAATCTCCCTCCCTGTCCTCTACACTAGGTCTCCCTTTTTTTGCTCCCGGGTCTTCGGAAGATTTTTCCTTGGGACTCCCCTGCCAACATAATTCTGTGTGAGTTACATTAGTTTGCAAAACCTTTCACTGCATGAAGATATTCTATTAGTAAAAGTTCATTTTTTTTTTTTTTTGGTCCCCGACAGAGCATCATACATCACCAAGTCCATAGAGTCATTAGCTATGAAATTAATCAAGATGGAGGAGAGCAGAATAAAATCCTAGACCTCAGTGAAACTCACTGTGCCTCTGGATCAGCTACATCTACCACCCTGCAGGATTCAGCCCTCTGAGGACCCCTTGTCCATTCCTGCTTCTGAAGGCACAGTGAGGGAGGCTGTAATTCACCTCAGCAGATATTATGGGACTGCTGTTCAGAGACAGTAGGGGGACCGGAGGAACCAAGGGTTGAATATCTCAAGCACAAAATAACCCACCTGGGATCTCCCATTACTGTTTTGAGAGAAAGTGTTTATCTGCAGGAATCTCTTTCAGTTTAGGTGAAAGGTTAACTGCGTCTACCTTGGGGAATAAAGAAGAGCTTGTTTTCATATCTCTGCCCTGCCCAGTATACAACTTATAGGGAATCCTGCTTTAAGATTATATGATTAGGAATAAAACAAGGAAGCAGAATGTATGTAACTCTCTAAGAAGCATTTAATCTTTATATAAATTATGTTCATTGGTTACTCTCTTGGCCTTAATGCTTTCTGGGCCTCACTTTCCATGTCAATAAAATGGAAATAATGATGCCCACTCTCTATTTCCCTTGCAAGAGCTGTGACAGTAAAAGAAAAGAATAAAATTAACAGTGAGATGTTAAAATGACAGTTGTATTGCTTAAGATTCTCAAAAGCTAATTTGTCAAACAAAACCATATGTTGGGATTAAAAACAAAACATGTGACTATTAATCACACACTTTCCATCCACCACGTGAATGTGAAAGGCAGCTGTAATGGGACAAAGACAACACTGGTCACAGCACATCTCTACCCTTGATGACTTGTGTGACCTCAGGTCTGTGAGCCTCAATTACACACCTGTAAAATGAAGGCAATGGAAATCACTTATCAGGGTGTTCCTTAAGAACAGAATGAGTTTATGAACATCCACCTGCCTTTCTTTCCTCTTGAAATAGCATTAGCTAAACATTATGTTCTTGATTGTTTCAGTGTAACTGTATAATCTTTACCAAATGAATGTTGTCTAGTATGCTATTCTTCTCTCTTACCATTCTTCTCTCTCCTGGATAGTTGCATCAATTTTTCTCTGGAATCCATCATTCAGCAGCTTTTACTCAGTTTCACGTACTATGTAAAGTGGTTAGCATACATTATCTCATTTCCTCCTCTAAATAACTCTAACAACTGTATCAAAATTAGGCATTATCTCCATTACACCAAGAGTTAATGAAAAGTTTCCTGTAGTTAGTAAGCCAGAAGCCCAGGATCTAAGCTCATCACCTTCCTTCACCTCCGAAGTCAGAGTTCATTCCTCTTTATCCCATTGCTTCTCATCAAGCTTTCTCTAGGAGCTGTAGAATCTCTGAATCCCCCCTGGGATCTGAGATGGGTTTGATGCTCAAGTATAAGGAATGAGCAAGCCTAAGGTCAGGTTAGATTTCCAAGCAGCAGCTGATGTGCTTGCTTTTCATTCTTGTTCTTTCAAATGCAACATAACACACAGCCCAGCAGGTGACCAGAGCCTGGCAAATTGTAATAATAGTAATACCATGTATCAATGTGGTACCTTTTATCTGGAGTGTCTGAGGGCTTCCAACAGTAATTAAACTTCACAGCATCCCACGTCTTTAAGGTCAGGACTGTACCAATTTTAAAGAGAGATAAACTGAGATGATAATGACAAAATCAAGGTGGACCCTTTGTCAGAGACTTTTTTTAGCAGATGATAGGCGCCCACCCAGTTTCTAAATTGACTGAAACAATCATCACACGAGTGTGTCAGAGAAAGCACCAGCTGTGAAGTCAGTAGACATATGGTCTGACCTGTTGGTTTGTTATCAGGGTGAATAGTCAAGCCACTTCTCCTTTTCACTCTTCATTTATGCATTAGAAAAACAAGGCTGATCACTACCTTGCAAGCATCACTTTTGCTTGTGGCAATATCGTCCTTGAAAGTAATGTGCCTAATGTCCTAAACAGTGCTTCATGAACTTATGCCACCAAATCGTTTGAGAATTGACTCAGAGGTGGAGTGGGGTGGGGGTTAGAGAGCTTATCAAAGAAATGAAAATTCCAGGGCCCACAGTGATTCTAATTTAGTAGGTCTGAGATGGGACTCAGGAATGAAAAGTTTTTAAACACTCCTCACATGTTCTGAGGCAGCAGCCTTGAGACCCACTGAAAGCCAAACTTTGCTTTGATCTTTGCATTTTCACAGGTTATAGTGAGACTTTCTGGTTGTAGTCCATCTGTCCCCTGCCCCACAACTTTCTCCCATCCTAATTACTGCCACAGATTTCATCTTAAAACATGGACTATCTGCTCATTCTCAACAGTAATTTAAACAACATTCTCAACAATAATTTAAAAAAATGCTTCTATTGAGGTAGATCGTAGGTAATCTACTTATGTTGATACACCAGAAATGTCCCAGAAGAAATCTTGAGTTCTGTAATAACAGCAAATCATCACTTACTGTATGCCAGGAACTGTTAATTATTTTTACATATACCAATTGATTTGATCTTTACAACAGTCTAATAAGTAGATAACTTGTATTATTATCCTTATTCTATAGGTGTGGAAACTAAGGCAAAGAGAGGTTAAGTAATTTGTCCAAGATAATGCAGTAGAGCTAGGATTTGAACCCAAAAATTGTGGCTCCAGAGTTTCCTCTCAAGCCCCATTTATAATATCTCAAACAATCCAGAGGAAAGAGATGACTCTAATCACCTCATACTTTGAGGTACTTTAAAAACTGAGACCTTTGAGAATCTAAAAACCTGTCCCACAAAATACTTGTTGTGATTTGAAAAGGCAACAGGCTTACCTCTGTAGCTTTTGGATTACAAAGAAAGCACATTATGGTGAAACACAAAGGAACTGACATTTTTGATGGAGCTATCAGAGATTTTGATGGTCAGAGTTAGACTTCTTCAAGAAGGCAGTGAGCTAACCACTGAAAGAGCTCCTTAAAAAAAAGATGAGTGGTAAATTCACAGGGTTGCTGTTAATGGAATTTTTCTATAACAGATCAGTTGTCTTTCTGAAAAAGAAAAACACAACTTAATATCCTCAGAAGGAGGATGTCAAAATGGAGTCTCAGCAGTATAGTATCCACATTTTTCAGTACATAGTAATAATGAAAATACTACTATTAATGTGGAGAAGATGGAAAATGTGGGCCCAATCCTGGAAACTGGCCTGCTATAACCCAGTTCTTCAAATTAGAAAAAAAATAATTTTAAAGCAACTGTCATAAAAATTCAAGGATTTAAAGGAATGTCTGTATCGTCATAATAAGTGAATCTCCAGCAACCAAATAGATATTATAAAGAAGAATCAAATGGAGATTTCAGAAAAAACAACAAAAGAAATAGAATATTTAAAAGGAAAAATTCACTGTATTAGTGGAATAGCAGATTGGAAATAGCCGCAAAAAAAGATGAGCAAATTTGAAGACATAATATTAGAAATTAGCCAAAATAAAGCACAGAGAAAATACAGAGACTGAAAAAAAAAAAGTAGCAAAGCTTTAGTGATTTGGGGGACAATAGCAAGCACCGTAACATTCATATAATTTGAGAATAAAGAAGAGATGATAGGACAGAAAAACAATTGAAGAAGTAATGGTGAAATTTCTCCCAAATTTGGTGGAAGATATAAACTTACAAATCCAAGCACATCCAAAAAGAAAAGGAGAAAAGAGCCCCCAAAAGGATAAAAACAAAGAAAATGACATCTAGGAACATTTGATTGTAGTTAAACAATCAAAAATTGAAATATTGAATGAATCCAAAGAAAATGACACATCAGGGGACATCTGGGTGGCTCGGTTGGGCGGCTGCCTTCAGCTCAGATCTTGATTCCAGGGTCCTGGGATTGAGCCTCACATTGGGCTCCCTGCTCAGCAGAAAGCCTGCTTCTCCCTCTCCCTCTGTCTGGTGCTCTGCTTACTTGTGTTCTCTCTCTCTCTCTGTCAAATAAATATAAAATCTTTGGAGGAAAAAGAAAGGAAATGACACAACAGATACAGTAAAACAAGGATGTAAATACTAGGTGATTTCTCATCACAAGCAGTCAAGAACCAAAGACAATCAAATGACATCTTCAAAGCACTGGGGATGGCAGTGAGATGGTCAATCTAAAAGTCATATCCAGTGAAAATATCCATGAAAAATGAGGGCAAAATTAAGACATCTTTAGATTTCTTTAAAAATTGAGATAATTTGTCTCATGGAAACTGGAAATCCAAGAAATGCTGAAGGAAGTTCATCATGCTAAAGGAAATTGACAGATCTGCAGAAAGAGGTAGTGGTAAGCACAAGGGTAAACTGAAAAGACAATTTTTAAAATTTTCTTAGGGGCAACTGGGTGGCTCAGTCAGTTAAGCATCTGCCTTAGAAGACTCAATTCATGATCCCAGGGTCCTGGGATTGAGTCCCGCATCAGGCTCCCTGCTCAGCGGGGAGTGTTTCTTCCTCTCCCTCTGCTCCTCTCCCCACTCATGTCCTCTCTCTCTCTCTCTCTCAAATAAATAAATAAAATCTTTAAAGTTTTTTTTCTTAATGTATTTAAATGCATGTGATTATTTAAAGCAAAAATTATAAGATCATATACATATTGCACACACAGAAGATAGGTGACACCATTAAAAAAAAAAGAGGATGGCAAATAGAACTCTGTGGTTGCAAGGATTTTTCACTTTACTGGAAATAGTGACATTAACTCTAAGTAGAGTATAATAACTTAAGGGTGCATATTGGAATCCCTAAGGCAATCGTTAAAAAAAAAAAAAGAGTGAAGAGGTATAGCTGAAAAGCCAATAGCAGAATTAAATGCTAGAAAATACTTGATTAACCCAGATAAAGTCAGTAAAGGACGAATAGAAAAATAATAAGAAAATAGTAGACCTAAATCCAACTATATGAATAATAATATTAAACCTGAATGAACTCAACATTACAATTAAAAGTCTGGGATTGTCCCCATTTACAATTGCACCCAAAACTATAAGATACCTAGGAATAAACCTAACCAAAGAGGCTAAAAATCTATACTCAGAAAACTATAAAGTACTCATGAAAGAAATTGAGGAAGACACAAAGAAATGGAAAAATGTTCCATGCTCCTGGATTGGAAGAACAAATATTGTGAAAATGTCTATGCTACCTAAAGCAATCTA